>CABHPH010159894.1:0-46139 GCA_902168325.1 Peromyscus nudipes | reverse complement strand
CACACACACACACACACACACACACACACACACACAAAATGGAAAAATAAAAGTGAAGTTGATGCTATTGCAGCATTTCTTAGCAAGATAAGGAAATATATAAACACAACATGTTTTCATTCATATTAACATATTGAAGATGAAAACCCAAAACCACTCAATGTCCAGATACTGAAAAAACAAACAAACAAACAACAACAAAAAGAAAGCAGCAGCACTCTGGAATTCTTGTAATCACTGCTGAATGAACTCTTCCGTTTTCTTTAGAGGTTCACCAGGAGGGCAGTTTCTCAACATTTGTGCTTCATGGCAAGCTAAGGAGAGAGAGGGAGAGAGATGAAAACAAATGAACCTTATGAACAGTGAGTTCTCTCTGCCTTTCCTTTCCACACTCAGGATGAGACACGTCACCAGGTGCTGTGCGTGGTGCTGACCACCATTCCTAGCCACAGTAACTCCTGGTAGGTGTGCATAGGACACTGCACTTTGTCAACTTGGTTGGTATATGTGTCTGCTAGTGGACGGTGCTCTGTGGTAGTGGGGGATGTTTATTCATCCCACTGCAGGAACAATGGGAACAAAATGCACAAGGAGGACAAGTGACTTACCCTAGGGACAGATGGGGTTCCTAGGTCACTGATTATGTCAGGAAGCAACATTCTTGAGATCTTAATATTTGATGACATACTACGAAGTATGAAAACTCAACAGTATGCTGAGAGACAATCTAAAATCATCTCTAGAATATACATCCCAGATTTTCAACCAGGTCTAAAGCTCCTGGCAATTAAATTGGATTATTGAGTAAGGTTGAACAAAATAGACCTTAACTTCTAATCATTGGTGCTTTGCCTCATCCTCGAATATGTCAATAATCCATCTTTCTAGCAAAGCCCAGGGCAGTCATAGTGTCATCTTCTTGGTGACTGAAAAAGAGAGGTTAGAACCCTGAGCTCTCACTGGGAAAACAGCATCAACATTTCTGCATATGACAGAGGATGGCTAGACTCTATCCTGATAGTCTCTGAAAAAAAAAAAGCCATACAAACAAACAACAACAAAAAACCCACAAAAAGCAAACAAAACAAAAACTTAGCTGAAAGCCCTGTACGGTAGTGCCAGTGAAGACTTCTTCATACCTTCTGCTGGCTGATGGTGATGTTTAGTCAACTGTCAGATGCAGACTTTGTGAGCTCTGAGTTCTGAGTACACCCATTCTTTTATACTGAGGCTAAAGCTTTTTTTTTTTTAATTTTATTTCAACAACTGTGGTGTTGCCTAATAACTCCTGACATTAAAAGCATTTAGTCACCAACACAGTGAGATGATAGAGTTCGGGCTCTGCCTCAGACCTATCCCAGTCTTCAGCCACATTCTGGGTTCCTTACTGTTGTTGGGCCTGCATTTTTGCACTGCCTCCAGTTTTCATATATTATTTAGCAATGAGGTCCATCAAATAAACACAGAGCTGTTAAGTGTTGTGCGTAATGAATACCAGCCATAAATATTTGATCAAGGCTACTGTCTTGGTATTCATTGAGCAATTAACTTTCCACTTATGGGTTTGTGTCCGTTCACACATAGCCACTAATCTTCAGGAATGATTGTGCTGCAGCTCAAACCTGACCCGGGGCCATGGCCACCTGTACTTTGCAGAAATACAATTGGATAGGACAATTTGTAACTTAGGTCTTGTTATGGTACAAATATTTGTGTCTTCCCAAAAGTCATGTGCTGAAATCTAACTGCCATGATACAGCATCAGGAGGTGGGCTTGGAAGATTACTGGATTAGGATGCAGAGTCCTCAGAATGAAAACTTTTCACTATGATAGGATACTTTCAGAGGTTACTGTAAGTGAATCAGGAAGTCAGGCACGGAACCTCAGACTTCTCTGTGAGAAATTCACTGTTAATCAACTACCAGTTTATTTGTTTACTTTAAGTAGCCTGAATAGACCAATAATAGGTATTAGGGTAAGAAGTGTTAATACTCTGGCTTACAGAAGTCTCTAGGAATGAAGAACCTTAGACTTAAGAGCAGAAAGAGCATCAGACTAAACAAGATGAGGAAACCAGATTATACAACTTTTCTGTGAGACCCTGAGTTCCAAAGTTAAGAATTTCATGCCTTCCCATTGTTTCCCATGCCTGTAAAACTGCCACAGATTAACTCAGGTGCTAGAGTTCCTCATTTATAATCTCCTCCTGGTTTATTGTCTTTTCAATGATTTGTAACCTATTCTATATGATAATTAAAAAGAAATCATTACTAGCCGGGCGGTGGTGGTGCATGCCTTTAATCCCAGCACTGGGGAGGCAGAGCCAGGTGGATCTTTGTGAGTTCAAGGTCAGCCTGGTCTACAGAGCGAGATCCAGGAAAGGCACAAAGCTACACAGAGAAACCCTGTCTCAAAAAAAAACCAAAAAAAAAAAAAATCATTACTGATGCTAGGGATGTGCTTGAAGAGGCCGGAGTCACTTCCCTTCTGGCCCAGAGGTCCAAACTGAGCAACTGCAACAGAAGAGAATGGAGAAGGAGACTGTTTTCCCCTCCTATAGAGGATAATGCCTATTGCCAGCCCTTCCCCCACAAATGTGGGCTGGTGCAGAACAGGCCAGATCAATGCTCTTTTCCGTGAGAAATGTCATTTGAAGATGCCTAGTGAGGGTAATGTTCTTGCCTGCTGACTCACACCCATGGTGGGCTGTCAAAACCTGTAATGCACGGCAACTCTGAGCTTTTGGGGCCAGGGAAAGGGAGCAGGGCTGCTTCTGTCATGAGTTGCTCTTTCCTCATGGCTGGGACTGTGCCAAACCCACAGCTCAGGAAGGAACCACACTTCCTCCAGAAAGGCTCACCAGAGCTGGAGTGAGGGAGGTGCTGGGACAGGAGAGAGGGATCTTGCCCCCTCTCTGCTCTAGAGGGGACCAGCACCTACACAGCTTGAGGATGTGGTTGTATAAAAGTGATTGTTCACTCTTGGACCTGGGTCATGGCAGGGGTCCTGGGAAAGAATAGAAGACCAAAGGTTGTTTTCTACTGTAATCTAGAAAGATAGGCCACCCTTTCCATCGGACGCTGGCTGTCCTCAGAGGAACTGTCACCTGGGACGACTGTTCTCTGCCATGTGCACTGTGTCCACCTCTTGTAAACACAGCCCCCTCTTCATGAATCAACAGGCCACACATGTCTGGGGGCTAGAAGGCCTGGTTCTACCTCTAAACCCTCTTCTCACCAGCAGGCCTGCGTGGTGCTTGGCCAGTGAAATCTTCCTGGTGAGCCGATACCAGTGGGGACAAATGGGCAGTTCTTGCCCTGGGAAAGCAGCCACACCTTGTCTAAAGAGGTCAACCTGCTCACTAGGAATACAGCCGAAGCTAGTGATTCATAAGTACGGATCCCAGTTTTAGAAACCTACAAGCCTAGCTCTGACACTGTCTTATACTCCCTCATACACATTCACTCAGGAACTCTACAGTGTCTCTTCTCCCCTGGGAACACCTTCCAGAAAGGGAAACCAATTAAAATGCTGACATCTCTGGCCTGATCTCTCCACTAAGACCAGACAACTTGCCTAAGCCCCCTCTACTAAGACTAGACACTGCCCTGCATTGACCAAAGCTGGAGACCCCTTTGCATTTGATGGTCTCATCAACTTTTGGTCTCATTGGCTGTTTTAAGGGCCGCTATCTGTTCAGACATTATAAACTACCTACTGCCCTATCCATTTGAGTTTGAATCACACAAACTTCATCTGTATTCCTTTTTTATTGCTGTTTTAAAGATTCTCAGTCATCTGTAATAATTCTCCAGCCTCATTACCGAGCTCATTATGTGACCAAATGGGACAGGCTCAGCAGAAGCTATGTTTATTGAAATAAATCATAAACAATTTAGATTCATGTGCATGCTCATCTCAGCACCTAAGGAGATAGGTGCTGGTTTTAATTAATTGCCTCTGTTTTACTGAGGAGAAAACATGAGCATTGAGAAATTTAGCATTTGTCCAAGGTCACCCAGATGGTAAATGACAGAGCTGGACTCAAATGTTAACTACTATACCATGTTATTTCCCTACCATTCAGCAAACTTGGCCACAGTGTCAGGGAAACAGTTGCAACGGCCAAGAACTTGGGTGTTTGTACAACCCCTCCTGAGAGGGACGCCTATGTGGATGATATCCAGGTATTGTCTACCCCACATTAGGAAGAATAGTTCACAGCTTCCTTGGTAACCTGGTTCATGGTTTAATCATTAGCCTAAACAGTTTTAACAGAGTTTTATCAGTACACCATCGATTGCTCAATTCTGTGGGAAGGCAGTGGAGATAATCACCTGGACAACCCACCCTTTGGAGACTTTAGGACAGTTGGAAAGTTACTTCCTTTGGCTTTCTCTTCCCTAACTCAACGCTAAAAGTGTCTTTCCAGATTTCCACTGTCCATCTCCACTTAAATAGCTTCAGTTGCTTTTTGTTCTAGTGCATCTGGGGAACTCCTCACATTGCCATGTCTTCATTTCCTCTGTACACAAAGCCTTGGGGAAACATGCATCTGAGCTCCCTCCCTCTGGAACAGCTCATAGGGGTGAGGCCCTGATTCCAGCTTGTCTGCCTACTTTCTCAAACAGACTTGGCTTAATCTCCTTCAAGGAACTCTACCTGGGTTTCACAGGCAATGCACTAAGATACTGTTTTCACAGAGAGTCACTGAGACACTTAGACAGTTATGTGTAAAGGGGACCATGGAGGAAAGGCAGCATAGGCATCCACCAGGAGCCATTCCCCTGTATGAGACCTGGAGAGGCATCTTCTGCCCCAGTGAAACACATTTTTCTCATAGCTACTGGCTTGTCAATCCTGTTTCCCTAGCAGAAGTGGTGTATTCCGTTAAGGCTAATTGAATTATTCCCCCTCAAAGATCAACTAAAAACTATCTGAAGGGCCAGATCATGAGCCTGACAGGCCAATATGTCACCAGTAGAAATGGTTTCTAGAAACTTCAATTTGAATCGCCAGCTAGAAATGAACCCCTCTTTGATATGAAGTACAAGCACAGTAATAAATCTTCCTTATCACCTGAGCAGTGGGCCTCCTCTTCCTTCCGTTTATGATTGCCTTAGATAGGGGCTGACAGTACATAGTCCTGTTCCCTTGGAAAAGGTAGTTCGCAGCAAAAGTATGAACATGTATACTACATTTCCAGTCACGTGAGAAGTACCACTCTCAGAGTTCAGGGCCAGCAGACAATCTTGCTGTGCCCTAAATTAGAGATCCAGAAAAGAGGTCTTGAGTCAACACCAGTCTCTTTCAGAGTGGAAACTAGTCTTGAGGCCAGGGCTTGCTTTATGTCTGGTGAAGAGCTAACAACACATGATGACAGATACAAAATGAGAAAGGGGCAGAGTGGAAAAGGACACCCGAGAAGTCTCAAGTCCACCATAATTCTTTCATTGTGGCCAAGAACAGGTATGCATCCTGAGACACGATCTCACGTCTCCCTCTTTCTGTGACCTGACTTGGACCCTGATATTTGGGGCAGTAATTAAAGATTTTCTCTGTTACTTAAAATACCTAAACATCAGAAGGTCAGAGAAAGAGATGAGGGCGTTAGAGAGAAGATGGTGGTCATGGAATGACCCGTCAAATGGAATACAAGAAGCCGCTTGATTTTCTCTCTCACCACAGGAAGTCTCTTGGTGCTGTGACCTCTGATAATCCATCATGGAGACCATGCTCTCTGCTGGCTCACCTTGTGTGCGGTTTCTGCAAACTGCTGGGCACTGTTCTTCATGTCTTCGGTCTTCTCCTCTGCTCGGCCTAACCGTTCCCCGCGCTCATTCAAGGCCTGGCTTGCCTTCTGTACGGCACTGGTCACACTATCAGCAGCTGAATGGAGGATGCTGTTTCCTGGAATGATTGATTGCAAGAGTGTCAGAAGCTGGCTTGTCTGGCCCATAGTGACAGAACCCCACACTATGGAGAGGCCCAAGGCGGATGGTACCAGGAAACAATTTTACATTGCTCTAGCGTGACTCATTTACCTGTACGCACAGGTAAGAACACACACAGGTCTGCCACAGGACCAGGGCAAATCCTGCCATCTTCTTTCTAGCCCACCATCATCCATTCTGCTTGGGGAGGCTCAGAGAGATGGGACCCACTGGTATTTAAGACTAACTTGCATAGGTAAATGAGAACCCCAACAAGTTCACAAAATCAGGCAAGTTCATTAAGACATATTTGGATATCATGCACATTTCCACTAATGAATTTATTTGTTACATTTATTTGTTTATCTTTTCTCTCACTGTGTGTATTTAGGTCAGAGGACAACTTTTGGAAGTTGGGTCTCTCCTTCCACCATGTGCTTTATTTATTTTTGGAGACAAGTATCTCACTCTGTAGTCTAGGCTAGCCTGGGATTCCTTCTTTCCACCTCTGCCCTGCAAGTGGTGGGATTCTTTGCTCAATAAAACCTGTAGGAGGGTTTTTGTCTTTATCTTTCCATCTGGAGGATGGCACCCAGGGCCCTGTGAGGCCAGCTAAACCTTCCACCACTGGCTGTTCCCTCAGTTCTACAGTTTGTTTTGAACTGAAGGGTGGCTCAATAATCACAGGAAAATTTGGGCCATATGGATTTTCTAGATATAATGTTCTACACCCCTTCCCCTTTATTTTACCCCTTTATCTAGCAAGTAAGACACGCTCCCCATTGTATGGCTAAGGTGATGAAATGGCTTCCAACCTCCAATCCTGTGCTATGGCGTGGATGGTCAGGCTTCTTGTGTGAGCTCTAGAATATGAAAAGCAGAGTCGCTGCCCTGCATGCTGCTAGCTAGGTAGGAAAGCATTGCAGAAACTGGCAGATGAAGAAGTCTAGCATTTGCAAACTCAGGAATGGCACCAAAGAGAGTAGAAGCCAACCCTATCTCAGAAGGTCATGCGCCTTCTGACAAGACAGGCAGCACAGCTTGGTGAGGACCTTGCAGGCCCATCAGCCACTGAGGACAAGCACATTGCCAAGTGGCAGCCTCCGGAAAATTTATAGCTGTATTTTGTTAACACTGAATGGAAGATATTTAATGGCATTTTATATAATAGCTTTATGTCTTTGAATAAGTTGATTACATCATTTTACTTTGTACCTGAGATGGATACTTCTAGCCACAGACAGCTTTTAATAGAAATGCAATTTCCACTAGCCTCAGCTCCAAAGGCTTCCTAATTTCTCCTTTGTGGGAACACTCTGTAGTTTGTGGGAAAGAATCTCAGGCAGTGTGCCTGGTCCAGACACAGCACTGAAGGAATCACTTTGCATTTTTCAAGGACTTAAAACCTACTAAAATAGAGGGGAGCGCTAAGGCTAACTAGTATTACCAGTTGTACCCAGCACAATACATACATATCTATCTATATACATCTATCTACATACATCTATCTATATATAGACATAGTGAGCACAGAGCTGGGGAGATGGCATCCCAGGGAAATCTGGTTGGGCACAAGGGAAAGTCTGGGACTTCAGAACAAATTTAAGAGGAGAAATCTTGGTCTTTGCTTTCATACTGTACTCATGATGATGGTGGCAGTTTATTATCATAGCCAACATTAACACAGGATTTTGTAAGCATAAAACCATTCACAAATATCACTTCATTTGTCCAAAATTTTGAGGAAGCAGACTGGACAAGTGGAAAAGCTTGTACGTGGTCGTCACACTAGAAAGTGACATGGTTATTACCACTCGGCCTCCGTGTGTGGATGACGCTACTTTTTTTCACAGACACGATGTAGCAATCACTATGACAGAATTGTGGGCAGACTGGCATGTAGGTGTAAGTTTTCACAGGTATATGCTTTGGCAGGTGTGTGTGTTTGGCAGGTTATTTCCCAGGATAATTCCAGACTGCTTCTGCCCCAAAAGCATTCTTCTTAGTAAATAAAGAATTTATTTACTGCCCTGCTTATGCTACAGGGCAAGCCAAGTGCTACAAAGTAGGATGGACTAGGGAGACGGATGAGAGGCTGAATCTCTCTGATCTGTACTTCCTTATCTACACCACAGTTTAGCAACAAGAGGACTGAGAAAAGATGAGGCGGGAACCGGTGCATTTCAGTGTGATAGTTCATACTGATTGTTTACTCGACAGGTTTAGAGTCACTGAGGAGACATACTTCTGGGAATGTCTGGGAGAGCATTTCCAAAGAGGTTTAACTAGGAAATGAGACTTAACCCTGCGAGTGGGTGGCACCACCCCACAGGATAAGGCCCTGGACCGAGTTAAAAAGGAGAATACAAATGGAACACTGGCATTCATTTCCGCTTTCTGGCTGGAGAAGATGTGACCAACTGCCCCCCATTCCCACTCCCACAACCCCCATTTTCCCCGCCATGATGGCCTATACTCGTAAACTGTGAAAAAAGAAAATAGCCCCTTTCTCCTACGCTGCTTCTTGATGGATACTTGATTACAGCAGTGAAGAACAGTAACACAGGGCTATGGAGATAGTTCAGTTGGCAGTGGACCTCCCGCACAAGCAGGAGGACCTGAGTTTGATCCCAAGAACTTCTGTAAAAACACTAGGTGTGGTGTCGCATGCCACGGTGCTGGGTAGGTAGATGGGTGGGTCCTGGGGACTCTCTGGCCAGCCAGTCTAGCCAAATCAGGAGTTTTAGAGCCTGGTGAGATACCCAGTTTCAATAAAGTAGAGGGTCTAGAAGGATAGCTCAGTGGTTAAGAAGATTCACTGCTCTTCCAGAAGACCCACATTTGGTTCCCAGCACCCACATCAGGCAGCTCTCAAAGGCCTGATACTCTAGATCCAGGGGGTCTTCTGGCATCCATGGACATCTGAACACACATAGCGTATATACACAGACAGACATACACACATGAATAAAAGTAAATTTAAAAACAAAACAAAGTAGAGAGTAATACAAGGAGAACACCCAAGGTTGGCCTCTGGTACACACACACACACACACACACACACACACACACACACACACACCCTGACACCCCTCCCCCCCAATGACTAATATAGGAAATTGGAATGCAGATGTGGGGCCATTGCTGTGATAAGCCTGACAAGGGGTTTGTGGGAGGAATGTGGAAGAGTGGATTTGTGCAAGAGAGGCCCCAGAAAGCTATCATCAGAGCCTAATGGAGTCATCCTGATGCAGCTTGAATAAAAATTCATCTGAAAGGAGAGCAACTGGATTGAGAATGCCCTTAACAGAACTCCCTGCTTGAAATTAACCTCCCAGGAATGTGCTTTCCTGGATTCAGCTACTAAAGTGCACAGAGTCACTACAGCTGTGGTATAAGGAGCCAGTAAGAGATCTTGGCATTTTTGGCAATGTGGTGCTGGTCTTGCAAGCATTCAAAATATAGGACTTCCAGGGCCATAATGGCTTGATTAAGGTTCCAGAAAGCCACGGAAGTCAGGCAATGTGTGTCAGGGTTGGATTCCCTATAAGGACCTGAGGCCATTGTGTGAAGCTGTGAGGATGAAGTATACATCACACTGGACACCCCAGGAGATGCCAGGACTATGGGATGTCAGTCTCAGAGAGTTGCAGGCATGGAGTGGAACCAGACCAAGAGAGACCATGTGTGTTACAGCAGCAGAACTAGAGAGAAGTGGCTACCAAAAGTTGTTGGAGCCCATGAGATGCCATGAACCCCAGAGCCAGACAAGCAGCGGCAGAATTCGGTGTTTTCCCACCTGGTTTTGATCTTGTTTTCATCTGGTATTTCCTAGATTCACTCTTTTGGACCTCTTTGTTGTAGCACGAATCTTAAATGGTCTTATTAATAAAATCAAACCCAGGGCCTGGTATTGGGTTAAATGCTGGAAGATCAGAGAAGCAGAACAAGCCACAGCCACCTCACCTCGCCAATTCCTCAGCTGATCCTGTTTCCTCAGACTGGATGTCTCTCAGCTGAACTGTGCTGCTCCAAAGCCTAAAAGCTTAACCAGGTTCTAGTTCCTGGTCCTCACACCTAATATACCTTTCTGCTTTCTGCCATCACTTCCTGGGATTAAAGGCTCTTGTTACCATGCCTGGCTGTTTCCAGTGTGGCCTTGAACTCACAGAGATCCAGGCGGATCTCTACTCTGGAATGCCAGGATTAAAGGTGTGTGTGCCACCATTTTCTGGCCTCTATATCTAGTGGCTGTTCTGTTCTCTGACCCCAAATAAGTTTACTAGGGTGCACAATATTTTGGGGAACACAATACCACCACACTTTGTTTTTCAAGACAGGGTTTCCATGTAGTCTTGGGTGTCCTAGAACTTACTTTGTAGACCAAGCTGGCCTTGAACTCATAGAGATCCACCTGCCTCTGCCTCCCAAGTGCTGGGATTAAAGGTGTGCACCACCACTAGCCTGGTTCACAATAGACTTTTACAAGTGTTAAGATTATAAGATTGTGGGGACTTTTCAAGATGGAATGATTTCATTTTGCACTATGAGATGGCCATAAATCTATGGGGATAAGAGATTAAAAAGTACTGAATTGGGGAGGCAAGTTGACAAGGGGTGTACCTGTGATGGTTAATCTTAATTATCAATTTGTTGACAGAATCTAGTGATTCTAAAAGATATATGCTGGCTGTGTCTACGAGGATATTTTTAGAGAGATCTGAATGTAGGTGATACTATGCCTAGGCTGGGGTCTGGGACTGAGTAAGAAGATGAAAGTTACTAGACCGTCGGCATTCATCTCTCCTTCCTGACTGTAGACAGAACATGGCCTTCCTGACTATAGATGCATCTGCCTCATGCTCCTGATGGCGTAGCTAGAGTTGCTGTCCTGGCCACTTCGTTCCTGTTAGTAAAGATTGTGCTTCTAATCTAAACCAGAAAAACCTCTTCCTTAGTTTGCTTTTGACAGGCATTCTGTCAATGCAATGAGAAAAGTAACTAAAACATCTTGGTTAAGAATAATTGTATAATTAATTAAAGGGACTTTAGAAGTAACTGCAATAAAATTAAAAGGGCAAATAATCACCATCTTTTTTTCCAATTATAATTGACACATATGACTTCCTAAGTTACATACACCTATGAATTTGGACTGAATTTCCTATGCATAAGGCACGCTGCTTCTGTGTCATGGTTTTCTCGAAATGAATATTGTACATGATGTTAGGTAATGTTATATCCAGTTTCTTATACCTGCTATAGAAAGAGAAATAAATGGTGTAACTAAAATGAACCAAATGCTGCACTGTTTAAAAATGACATTGATGACCACTGCCAATGGGAAATCCACCTTCAGTTATTTTCAGGTATAAGAATGAATATGAAAAGAATTCTCATTCTTTCTGTTGAGATGACCTCTCCCAGCTTCAATTCTACCCACATTTTAAGGCTTAGGGAATTCCTCTCACCTATCAGGCTCTAGCTCAATTCCATTCTTTTCCATAATGATAAGTGCTATCTATGTCCTTCTAGGGTGCTTAACTAAGTATAATCATGGTACTTAAGCCAAGTAAACATCTTCTCTTACTTCACTTTTTCAGCCTCCCATGCCACAACTTTCAGCTAGATCATAAACTTCTTGATCATCCCCTTTTCACTCTGTTGAGCTCAGACCCATGTACTTTCTTATTGAACTCCAACTGAATGCCCCAATGTTACTGTAGGGGTGGTTGTCTGTGCTTTACCCCTGAAGCACCACCCCTAGTAGGCAGCAGGTAACTGCTAGGTACCTGCCCCCACAGGGCATGGCCAAGACAGGGACCCCTAAAGACCTGGGATGAGATGTGCTCGCTCTCTCTTGGCTACCCTGTGGTCTTGGATGCTGGATGCTGGTGCTGCGGATCAAGGCAGGGTTCTCCAGAGAACTTCATTGGACCATGTCCTGCCCCTCCTGGATCCTGTGACTAACTCCTTTATGCTTGTTGTGAGTTAACCCAGAATAAATCCTTTTGATTATCAGATAGACTCTGTGGAATTTCCTTATTTTCTGGCACCCAATGTGGGGCTCAAACCCACAGCCCTGTTTACCATTCTTATGCTCCTCACATAGAGGCACAGTCTTTATTCTTTTCTTATTTTGTTACTGTCTTATAACTATTAGCAAAGAAGCTAGTGGCTCAAATGGCGTAAACTATCTGAGGCTTTTAGTATATGCTGAAAATTGCTCTTGGAAACTTTCATTAAACACTACTTGCAGAACTACTTGCAGCAGATATTGTTGTACTGACACAATTGGTAGTCACTCTGATGTTACTTATCTGGTGTTCAGTTTTTTTACGTTTAAAATGTGGGCCCTGCCATCCATCTCATTTGGCTACTACCAAGGACATTTAAGAAGGAAACAAAGTAACTATAGTGCTCAGTGGAGGTGTGCCACTCCAACTCCTCTCTAAGGAAGGCACATATACCTTCTAGAGAAGTTTTAGAAAATGGTAAAATTACGTTTATCCATCTTTTTCCTCTTAACCTGGGATAAATGGTTTGTAACTAATGAAAGATGATTCTTCGGTATCTATGTGTAGCTCAGTGTCTTGCTTAGGGAGTAAATGAACACATATCCATTAAGTCAAAGCATGTGATGCTAAATCTAGAAATAAAGCAATCTCCTGAGACAGATAGAATAATTCTTGCTAAATAGACAGGAAGCATATTAATACCCAAATTTATTCAAGCAGTCTGGGAAGAAGCTATCAACCATACCCACTAAAGTCAACTGCCTTTTGAATTACAGACTCTGAGAGTACAGCGCAGACCAGTTTGGCTTCACTGATGTAGCCTTCACATCAGTTCCACTTGATGTAGTCTTAAAACAAATACATGTTAGTTTCTTTTATGTTAAGCAATTTAGAAAACTGTTGAGAGAGAAACATGAGATAAAGACTCATCATTGTATCCAGTCACTATTAGAACACAATTAAAAGAGAGAACCAGGAAGGGAAATGGAGACAGAATAAAGGTTACACAAAGTGATAAATGAAGAGAATTAAGAGAACAGAGTTTTTATAAGTACATAAATTATACCAATAGCTCAGATATCAACAGGGACTAATTTGATTATTGTAGACCTTAGCCAGATGCAATATGAATGTCAACCAATCATAGAATAGCTTTCATTCAGGAATGTCTACAAGCCAAGAGGTACTGTGGACAGGGGTTTCTGTTCCAAAGAAGATATTTTGACCCTGATTTTACAGTTGCAGAAATAGGGAACATCCCAGAACAGCCTTGGCACTGACTCCAAACCTCTTAAGCAGTTGTCAGTGTTTCCCAGTGTAGTTCTTTGGGCTAAGAAAAAAAAAGGCTCTCCTAGGCCTATGCCATCTGGGCCAGCTCTCATGAGAGGTACTGTGGTGAGGAGTGGGACCAGTTCTCCCATGAGCATAGGAACCAGCTCTCCTTCTGCAGTGTCCATCGAGGGGCAGGGACAGCTATCCCAGGGCCAGTGAAGGGCAGGGCTGGGCCTAGGAGAACTGGCTCCACACCTTGCCTGAGGGGGGGTGGTCTTCATGGTTTGGACTGACCAGCTCAGCTACCACCCAGATCCACCCTAACATCTTCCCCATTTATGACCTGCCAAAGCATGTGAAGGGATTGGTCCTGCAAAATGGTAGCCACAGGATCTCCATGACTTGGGGCAACAGCATGATATTCCAGAGGAATTTCAGTAAGGGTCCGGTGATGATGGTGTACCAGACACCTTGAACCAGATCAATGATTCATTGCAATGAACATTTGTGGGTGGGGCTGACTGGACAAAACAGTATAATGTGTGACACACTGCAGCTCCCAATGCAACTGGGATAAATGAAGAGGTGTTGGAGAGAAGGGAAAGATGGAGGAGCAAGGTGTTTTTCTGTTTGTTTGTTTGCTTGCTTTGTATTGTTTTTAATTACTTTGGAGGGATTTCCTTTTAGGGGAGGGATGCTGTGGTGGTAAGGGGAGGTTTTTGGTGCCCGTCCTTGATCTCGCTTTGTAGACCAGGCTGGCTTCAAACTCACATATGGAGGGTTGGGGAAGTGAGAGGGATTGGGGTGCATTATGTGAAATTCCCAAAGAGTCAATAAAGAATTATGCTATAAAAAAGTGGCACAAGGAAAACATAATGGTATGTCAAAATAACTATAAAATACAATCTAGTCAGGATCTTTCTTCCAGAATTTTATAAACTAATGTAAACCCTGCATTAAAATGAAGGTAATGATGCAGGGACAGTGTGGTATGCAATTTCTCAAACAGAATTTCTTGTGGGATCCTCTTGGACAGTGTATTGAGGTAGAATTTGTGTTGGAAAATGCTGCAAAGAAATATACTCATTCCAAAGTTAACAGGAAAAAAACCCATAAGTCTAGGCTGTCTCCATCAATTTAGTAATAGATAGACAAGTCATGTAATTATATTCAAAGGGCTTGCTTTATAGAGACAGTAAAACAGTTATAGCATGCTGAATGGCAGTTCTGGAATTATCCTTGTTTCAATTTGGTGGTTAATTTCAGGGACCATGAAGTTTGCTAGTTGCCTGGAGCTGGATGACTAAGAAAAATGGACCCAGCATCCAGGAATACTTTGTAAACCCATAAATTTCAAAGTCTGCTTGAAAGAGATCTTGGGATCTTTCGTTGGAGTTAGTAAGGAAGAAAACTGGCCTATTCTACTAAATACATGTCTTCCATTGGCTATGTCAATGTAATTTAGTGGAACCCTAAACACTAGAGAAGAAAGCCCTATTCTCTCTCCTAATCTCATAGGTAAATATGACCTTATTATTTTCCTCTCAATTCGAGTATGTTCAATGACAAAGGTCAAACATTAGGATTTTATCCACGTCCCTTTCAACACTTACACTTAGGGTATGAAGAAAAATCCATCAATACCCTTAACAACAATCTAGTCTTGCTTCCTAGGAATTTGCTCTTATGAGCTATAATGTTTGTGAACAATCAGTGCAAGACCACATCTGTTGGTTCGGTTTAGAGAACCAGGCTCTCAGAAGGATGGCACTTCAAATAAAGTGCCCCATACAATCCAACCTTGTTTTGAGGTTTAAAAACTTAAAAGACTCTCATCAAGAAAAATGGATTTTGCTTTTTGTCTCTTTCGTTATGCATGGTAACAAACAAGTTATGACTTGCAAGTCTACGATCTTAATAGAGTAGGAAGGTAGTGGCTTTTAAGAACTACAATTTCAAGTATACATAATATGAAATCCCTTTACTTAATGTTATGGGCAATAAAGCAAGTTCAGTTCAACATAGGGAGTCTGCTGCTTGCTAGCCATGCAACATTGAACAAATTACCTTCCGCTCTGTGCTGCAGGTTCATTACTTTATCATGGGGTCAGTCTGGTACCTACCTCCCAAGACTGGATTGTGGGAAGTATCTCAGGCAATGAACAAGTACGAGGTACAAGTAGTGCATGCTGCAGATAGTCAATATTCAGCGTTAACAAAAGAACCTGGCACTAAAATCTTTCTGCTGGTTTTCTACCTCAGCTCACCTCTCCTTTCATATTCCCATCACTGTGGGACCAATCCTTTTTTTTTTTTTTCAAGACAGTGTTTCTCTGTGTAGTTTTTGGTGATTGTCCTGGATTTTGCTTTGTAGACCAGGCGGGCCTCAAACTCACAGAGATCCGCCTGGCTCTGCCTCCCAAGTGCTGGGATTAAAGGCGTGCGCCACTGCCACCCGGCAGGAAGTCTTCTATGGCTCTGTCTCATACTTTCCTCATCATTTTGAATACTTAGTGTGATGTTTCTGACCCACTATATGATGATTCTTCTTTTAGGGTTGGGAAGATGCTCAGTGGGTAAGAGCACTTGGTATTCAAACATGAGGACCTGAGTTTGGGCCCTAGCATACACATAAAAACTCAAGTGTGGCTGCACACACCTCTAACACCAGAATTGGGGATCAGGGTAGAAACAGAAATATCACTGGGGCTTGCTAGACAGACAACCTAGCTATATGTGAGCATAAATTCATGCATGGACTCACATACGCATAGAACCCCCTGCCCCCAATACACAGAGGTTCTTCTCTCTGACTCATCAGTGACCTGGCCACCGAACCACAAGCTCACTGACTGATCCTTTTGAAGGTCATTCTTTTATTTTGCTTCTAGAATGTGCTTTCCTGATGTCTACCACTCCCTTTGACTACTCCCTTTGTTCTTTTTCTGGTTAAAGAAATAAAGCCAGAAAGGTCTGGCATTGATTCTGGCTCTGCCGATTTGCCATCTCTGGTCTGAGATAAGTTACTGTGAGGCTATAATTTCTAATCAGTAGAAAGGGAATAAAAGTACCTATTTCACAGGGTCTATTGTGAGAAGTAAAGGCAATATATATTAGCATAATGCTCACTACATGTGCCATTTATCATAGAACTTATCACAGAACACAGATGTTCCACACATAACCAGCCCTCTGTGCATTGCAGATCATACCTTGGTATTCACTCAGTCCTTGTTTTCTTCCTCTAACTATATCATTCTTCCTGAATTCACAATGTTGTCCACCTCTTCTCCCATGCCAACATCTTTGACTGTAACCTCCATCATCTCACCCAAGTCTGAGGTATCCTACCTTAGAAAGGCACGTAGCTCTCCACTTATTCTAGTGACTATGTATGGAATTTGGGATTCTGTTCTGGCCCTATTAAACAACCACAGCATCCTGCATGATTTTCCTCCCACTGCTCTTTGGGCCTCCAGTACTTTGTTTTCTTTACAAACAATTAATGTAGATCATGCAACTTTTTTGTTTCGATGCTGGGCTGGCTTACTCATAACATGAGAGAGTCAACTAGTGAGCCCCCCGTCCCCATATAGTCCCAGGATTACTTACTTGCAACCTTTCATGGCTCTCTGGCCTTTATCTATTGCCCTACTGTTTCTTCCAGTTATGAAGTTTTTACAGTATGTTACTATAGAGAAACATATATAATAAATGAGTCCTGAAGAAAAGCAATGTAAATAAAAAGATCAACGAGGAAAACTGTGTCCATCTCTGTTCCTAACCTTAGCAGTAGCCTGATCTTGTGATTTTAGCAGCATCCGTCCATGCTCAAATGCAGTTGGTACTCAGATTTTGGTGTCTATCAGTTTTATGTTAGGAGAAAGAGAAGTTCTTTGAAAAGAAGTAGATTCCATGAGTTGGGGCAAGAAACACTCAGTTACATCTGAAACATCTTATTGCCAGACAGTGAGAATGCTTTCAAATGGTAAGAGTGGTACTGAAATAAAACACTAGTTTAATGTGGATTCCTCTAGGCAAGCTGCGATAGTTAGAACTCCAACAGTAATGAAAGTTATAGCAATGAGATAATTATAGTAGTTTTATATAAAAATTTCCATAACATTTTAATGTTAATAAGAGTTCATATAAAATATATACTAATGATGTTTAAATACAAAATAAAATTGGATGCTTCATTTATTTGATTCATTTTATTTAGTAACGAACAATTTAATATTTGGTTATTCATTCTGTCCTGGTTGGTTGTTAACTTGACATAAGCTAGATTTATATAGGTAAAGGAACATCAATTGAGAAAAAAAGTCTCCTACAGATTGTCTGTAGGGCATTCTTTGGTTAATGATTGATGGGGGAGGGACCAGTTCACTCTGGGTGGTACCACCCCAGGGAGGTAGTCTGGAGAGGCTGAGCAGCCCATAAGCAGCATTCTTCCATGGCTTCTGCTTCAGTTCCTGGGTTCCTGTCCTGATTTCCCTTAAGGAACGACTACAAGCTATATGGTGAACTTTCTTCTCTAAGCTGCTTTTGGTCATGGTGATTATCACAGCAGGAGAAAACAAAGAAACACATTATGTATTTGTCTGAATTTGTGTGGATAGCAATGGGAAAATGCAGCAAATGTAGAAATGCAAAGTATTTCAGGAAGAGTAGAAATAGTTACAGCAAAGGACTGACAACCAATGTAATGATAAAATATAACTGCTAACCGGAAAGAGTGACAATGGCAGATTTCAAAGTCAGGACTGTTTCTTCTGGATTTTTAATTTTGAGACTATAATTTAATTACACCATTTCACTCTTCCCTTTCCTCCTCCCGAATCCTCTCATGTACCCCTCCTTGTTCTCTTTCAAATTCATGGCCTCTTTTTTTTCATTTATTGTTGTCACGTGCATATATGTATAAACATGTATGTTCCTAAATATAGCCTGCTCAGTCTATATGAAGCTACTTGTATCCGTATTTTTAGGGTTGACAATTTGGTATTGGATATTGGTGTGCTCCTCCCTGAGGAAGAGTATTTCTCCCTCTCTCAGCATTCCTTAGATACCTGCAGTTTTCTGTGTATGATTGATATCTCTCGATCCTCCGTCCACTTTAGCACGGCTATTGTTGTCCTTGCTTATCTTATGCTGAGCAGTCATGTTGGTGAGACTTTATGGACGTATTTTTTTGAGATTCCTAGGAGACACAATCTTATAGCTAACTCCCTGATTCTCTGGCTTTTACAATCTTTCCACTCCCTCTTCAGCAAGTACCTTGAAGCCTTAGGTACAGGAGTTGTTTTGTAGATGTAGCCATTGGGACTGGGCGCCACAACTCTGCATTTTAATTGGTGCCATCTGTTACAAAGAGAAGTTTTCTTGATGAAGGGTGAGGACTACAGTTATCTAGAGTGCAGTTAGGGATGATGCTGGTTTAGTAAAGTGGTGGTTGTAGGTCCTCCTCCAAGACCTATGACTTCACTAGCCCTGGCTAGTTATATTTCCAGTCCCAGATATGATGGATGTAAGTCTTGTTGAGTGAGTCTTAAGTCCAACTGGAGAGCTGTTGTATCATACTGGTTGTTGCTGTGGTTCATAGGCATGACTGTTTCTTCTTTAGAAATTCAGCTGTTTAGAATAGATCCCATTTCACCGGGGAAGAAATATCTTGATAATTTGTAAATTAGTAAGAAATTTTGTGGGAGCCCACAGAGGCTATCTAGTGAGAACTTAATCAAGGTCAGAGAATCTGGGCTTGTTTTACCCAGCAGAGCTGCATAAGGAGATAATTTGGCCACGGGCATGGTTACCAGGTGTTTGGAAAGGTCTACACTTGGCTGTACAGTGTGCTTTGATCTTGCAAGTGGGAGGTCTTTTGCCTCTCTCCTTGGCATTGTTGTAAAAAGCCTTTTGAATAAACCTTCAGGGTTGTTGGGTATAGATTCAGGCCCTCCTGGAGCTATCTTGTGTTTATGTCTTTCTTTTCGCCAGCTAGTTCTCTTTCTACTTTATATTTTCTTACCCTTCTCTCCTCCTCCTAAGAACCTTAGAAAAGATGGGAAAGGTAGGAGCTGGACTCTGACAGTCACCTACAAAAGTTAAAAGGCACTTGCTTGTGTCTGTTAGTTAACACACCAACCATTGGTGATCTGGTGGAGGGTTATGTAATGCTGGCCAAGCAAGGCAAAGAGTTAAGCATTCTGGAAGAAAATCTATCAGATTGAAAATATTGGGTGCCTGTGAACAGCTTGGGCTCAATATGGCTACCAGTGGAACCACATTTATAAAGACTTGTCAGAGAAACATAGTAAGGATTCAGGTTTGAATCACATTAAGAGAGGAAAGCAGAGCCAGCACCCCCTCCAAAAACAACTGTTTGACAACTCAATTCCTCTAGGCTCAGAAAAATATGAAAACAAGCACTTTGATTAAGTTTGGAAGATCTGTGAAGAAGTTACAAAATAACTAAGATACAAACTTTTGATGTTGTTAGTTTAAATAATAGGACTAAATATAATATTCTAAGTATTATAATTGTTAATATTGCATATTTTATCTATTTAAATTATCTTAAGTATTCAAAACATTTAAATTATGATTGCTGCTTAAATTGTTCCGTGAACTAAGTTTCATAAACAATGCTTAAAAGCTTAGGAAAAATATTTAATGAATTGAGCATGAAACAAAGTGGAAGTAAAAGCTTCCTCTTTGCGCAGAAAGTCCCATCAGCCTTGAAGGAATATAATCAACATTCCTGAGCATATGTCTCTTTTGCTTTGAGACTTTGTATACTCTGGTTCTTCAGCCACATGACACCCTGTCTTTTTCTCCCACCCACTGGTTCAAACTCAGCAGACTTCACTCCACCTCTGTAAACTTCCCTGGGGCTTGTTGTACACTCCCTGAAATACTTTTGGGGTCACCTATTTTACAACAGGTACAGCATCAGGTTGGAAACAGAGTCACAGATAGAACAGTTGAGTTCTCACACACAGCATCCCTCACCAGTGTAAAATGAAGGGGAAGGACACTGATTTAGGGTCAGCTGAGAACATCTTTCTGGATAGGTAACGGGTTAAGCTATGCTATAGAAGAGACAAAGTGCGCAAAATCCACATGCAAGGACCTGAAAGAGGAAAAACTTGGATGTTGTTATAGGGGCTGACAAAGACTGATGTGGCTGCAGATGGGACTGTGGCTTATGAAAAGGAAGAGGCAGGAGGCAAACATGAGCCAGTCAGTCTACACAGGACTTATGAATGGATCTTATGTACAAGTGGAAGGTACTGTTGCACTTAAAACAGGAGTGACATGGACTGAGATTTTTGAAGCTATTACTCACCTATAGTTTGAGAAAGAAGCAAGGGAGGAAACAAAGAATTGTCAAGAAGCTATTGCAATGATTTCAAGTAAGAAATAATGGTGGCCTAATACCGGGATGATGTTCATGGGAAGAAGATAAATGAGAAGATTAAAGATTCATATTGATGGACAGGATATGAAGTATGAATAAAAAGGAAAACAGGATCTGGCTTGAGAAACTGGAATACTATTTATAAGACAGAAACAAGAAAAGAAAATTTCCTTGGAGAGTGAAAGACGCGAATCTAGCATTTCACTTGTAATGTTATTTTGACATTGTCTGCAAGATTTCCAAGTGGAGCCTGTAAAGCAAGTAAAGACAGTAAGAAGCTTTGTAGAAAAGTCTAGGATGCAAACAGAATTTGCACCTTTTCAGAAGAGAATGGGATAAGCTGACCCAGGGTTCAACACTAGACAAGAAGGGAAGGGTTCACAAATACTTCCTTCAAGAATTTTGAACTTTAGAGTAAAGGGTAAAGCTAGAAATGCCTGTGAAGGGGAGGAGCAAAATGGACTGAAAAGCAGAGGAAAACCTAGGTTAATGGAAAGTAACTCAGGACAATGTATCACAGAGGCAGCTGCAAGAAAGCCAAGACAATTCAATGAAGAAATACAGCCTCCCCATCAAAGGGTCCTGTCAAACCTGAATATGCACACATAAAAGATTGAAGTTTAACCTTTATGTTGCTCATATGCAGGACTTAAGATAGACCAAAGACTGAAAATAACAGCTAAACTGTACAATACCTAGAAGGAAACATAGGTGGATGTCTTTATGACCATAGTTTAGGTGGTGGTTTCTTAGACATAATTCCTAAAGTCCAAGTGGCAGATAGAAATAGGTAAACTAGACCTCATGTGTGTACATGTCTGTATGTGCATGTGTGTGGAGGCCACAGGTCAACATTGGGTGTCTTCTCCAGTTGCTCTCCCCCTTATATTTTTGAGACAGATTTGGGTGGCCTGGCTGGCCAGCAAGCCCTGGGGATACTCCCATTTCTCTTTCTCCAGTGCTGGGATGATAGGCACACACTCATACTTTTATGTAGGTGCTAGGGGTTGAATTCAGGTCCCCATGCTTGTGTGGCAAGTACTTGCAGACTGAGCCATCTTCTCAGCCTCAACTTCACCAAAATTCAAATAGAAAGGTCTCCCTGTCTATGCACCCTTGGCACTGTATTCATACCTTTATTACTGTAGTCAATCCATCACATTATATTGCAGTTATCAGTTTAAGTGTCTGCTTAGTTTATTAGGTTGTGAATTTTAAAAATTTCCTTTACTGTGCTTAATCCCCATTTGTACACTTGCCACCAAACAGTCCTAACCCTGACTCAGGCCTCTTCATTACATACAACATGTGGTTTAGATGAAACTAAACCATTAAGAGGAGAAAAAATGTAACGGTTATACATATAAACAGTGTTCACTAGGGAGAAGGAACACATGAAGGCTTGTTTGTTAACATGGCATAGGGAATGAAGCAGTCTGGTGTAGAGGGCAGGAGATCCTTGCGCTCACAGATAAGCCCTAGAGAAACCTGGAATGTTAAGCACGCAGGCTTGTCTCTTCAACAAAAGGTATGTGTGTCCATGCTTTCCACCCACATGGCTGAGAGTGGACGTTGTTAATCTCCTAGTAATCAGTGCTATCTGTAGGGCAGGGCCATACCAGAATCCCCCAGACTCCGATGTTTATCCCAAATTGTTCCCCCCTGAACTTTTTTATCTTGAGCATTTCTTCTCAGTCAATAGAATCCATCCTTAAGGGATAGGTCACTTGTACTTTGTAGCTTGTTGACCTCTGTGCTGACCTAAACCATACCAGATTCCTTCCCTAGGCACTTAAGCTATAGAATCTATTCTTGTGGAAGAGGTCACATGTACTTTTCATAAGAATTTTGATGCAGTCACTCCTTAAGCTTTATTGTGATACTTGCCACCAGAAAATATTTTCCAAAGTTGTACCATTCTTAAATATGTCTGAAATCAACTGCCCAGTGTCAGACTCTAGAAATCTTAACCAGCATCAGTTAACTAAGTCATGCTGAACCAGACTTCCTTCTTGCCTCTCCCACACAGTTTCTCTGCTGGCCTTAATGGTTGCAGGAACCCCCACAATCTGGACTAAGACAATGAAAAGCAAAATGCTTCAGGCTTTGAGAGTTAAGAATCAAGAGTGACTATCCTTTACAATAAGCAAGAACAAATTTATTGTGCTTTTCAACTTAAGAAAATATGTGTGTAATATGTAGAATATGAACAACCCAAACAAGTTCTTAGAGATACTTTACTTGAAAATAACTCAAGGCATGTCCCAGATCTATTGTCATAAAGTGCTGAGGTTCTTTGGGAATTTCCTATGACTTCCTCAGATGAAGCGAGTGACTATCCCCAGGGCTTTAGACTAGAAGGCAGTGTGGGGATGAATTCCTCCAGCAGGGGCAGGCAGAAACATTTTCCTAATGCCACACTGAGGTAACGGCAGGACTGGATCTCAAGGCCATGTTTGCTCAGGAGTTCAGTCAGATTTTTACCACACTCATGCTTTTTAAAGTGTTCTGCTTGTATGAGCTCTAGAATTTAAAAAGAAAAACCATAGAAGACAAGACTCCAACACCTGATTTTCTTAAATCAATTAACATACACATCCCTCTTGGAAAATATCAAGTCTTTACTTGCTGAGAAGTTCATTCCACTAAGCATAAACACATACAAGAGTTTATAATTTCAGTAAACACTTTAATCAATAATCACAAAACCCAAAAGGGTAAAAAAGGACCTACTTCAAGGCCATCACTAGCATCTTTCATGGCTAATTGATGGCTTTAAGATAACTAAATCCTTATGAATGTTATGCCCAGATCACGGGGAACCCCAAAAGACCACCACGGAGACAGAATCCCGCATGTAAAAGCAAAGAGCTTTTATTTCAAGGTCTGGAGCTTGGTTCCTCTGTCTGTCTGAGGGGATTTCCAGGGTCCAGGACCCTGATTGGCTGACAATTGTCTAGGGGTATCTGTAAAACAAAATATAGGTGTGTGCTAGACTCAAGGACATCTGGCCACCTTATCTAATGATTGGAATGTTTGAGATGTCAGGTACTTCCTCACCCCTGAGTGGATCCCTGGGTGGTGTCAGTTTAAGGCTTTTCCTGGATCTGAGTGTTGCCTGCAAGTAAGCCTGGTCACAGAAGCTGTGTCTAGACCCCTAATCCTGTCATGGCTGCTGTATGGTCAAGCTATTTTGGGGCCTCTCCAGAGTGAATAAATCATGAGTAATGTGCTTAGGACTAAGCAATGAATAGTCTTGATTTGAAATATCAATGAGATAAATGAATCTCTGTACCTGAAGTTTTCTCCAGTCCTGCCTGGCCCACGGTCAGGACAAATCTCTCTCACCTGCCAGTCCCGCAGCTGCTCAGACCCAACCAAGTAAACATACAGAGACTTATATTGCTTACAAACTGTATGGCCACAGCAGGCTTCTTGTTATCTAGTTCTTATATCTTAAATTAACACATTTCTATTAGTCTATAAGTTGCCACGTGGCTCGTGGCTTACTGGTATCTTAACATCTTCTCATGGCGGCTGGCAGTGTCTCTCTGACTCAGCCTTCTACTTCCCAGAATTCTCCTCTCTCCTTGTCCCGCCTGTACTTCCTGCCTGGCTACTGGCCAATCAGTGTTTTATTTATTAACCAATCAGAGCAACACATTTGACATACAGAACATCCCACAACAAATCTCCACAGAGTATAGGTAACATTGGTGCTAAATTTTAGTTGGAATACACTAAGTATAGCAGGAGAAACTACTATTGTAGTTACCAAGGTTACTTTACAAGTGGGCTAAGTCCTTATTGCTATACAGTTAATTCCTATCATTGAGAAGGTAGTAAGTAGAATTAAGTACCACTAGGTACTTTTTTTTTTTATTGCTGTGACAAACACCTGAGGAAAGTTACTTAAGGTCGGATTGGTTTGGGCTCACAGTTTTAGTCTTTCTAACCATGCTGACCTTCACGTGAACTTGAAAATCAATTTTCCTATTTTTATTTGGTGAATATAAAGGTGAAAAACTCATGTCAAAGATAAGGCATATAATATTGCCATGCTAACCAATGTCAGTGCAGTTCTGTGTGGGCTGACAGCAGTAGTGGGCACTTTTACAATTTCTCTGATACTTAGCAATTTTGAAATTATGCAGCCCTAGTATGTTTCATGACTATTAATTAGTTATTCTATGGCATTTTGTTTGATTACTAATTAATTCGTGCTATAAATTTTTACTTCCTAAGAAGAATGTTCTGAAAATTGACAACTTGTCATTAAAATCCACTACAATTATCATCAACAGAATCCAATTATGATCAATTAACATAAAGGAGCTAATATACATGGTGCTATTTTTAAACATTTATATTTTTTCAATTCATGTTAACAAGATACAAATTGAAAGGAGTGGCCAGCCAACTGTACACCTGGATGTGTATTACCAGAGTCACAAACACAGTTCATTTCCATTTATGTCTTTATTAGAAACTATGATTTGCTAAGGGCCAGCATGTGCCATGGACAACATTAAATGCTTTACACTCCTTATTATATCCTAATGGCTATTGGTTAAGATATATGTCAGGATCTCTTAAGCCCAGTGAAATATTGAAACCCATACAAAATTACACTACAAGCCAGCGATAAAATCTTGATTTGATCAACTGTGGTTAGCTTCAATAGCACTTTCTTTGTACTATGAAACATTCCACATTTTTTAAAGGCATAATTGTGAGGCAGAATCTATGATCCAAGATTGGATTTTCCCTTGTTATCCATATGCCCTTTCATCAGCTTGGTAACCTATCATGCTCTTCTGGAAATCTAGTTCTGATCCTTTGAAGCTGAGTAAGGAATTCTACTCATGCTCCTAGAACACCACTTGCATTTCTCTAATTGAATGTTTAGCATAATGTACCTAGACTGTTGTCTACCTAGCTGTACCTTTTGTCAAACTTAGAGCCTCTTTCTAGAGCACAGTGAGTGTTAACTTTTACTTTTTGGCATCTCCAGGCACAACATGTATCCTTTTGTAGGTGTTTACTGATACTTGCTGAATCGATGGGAAATTGATGATGAATAGAAGACACGTGGATTCATAAATATGTGCTAACATTAGTATATATGTCTAAATCCCATTTTTATTTCCATTTATCACAGATTATGATATGGCTGGTATACAGAAAAGTGCAACTTCTGGACATGGTGAAAAAATTGGAATTTGGTTAATATTTTTTCCAAGTTGTTAAGGGCTTTATTATATTGAAGATCTTCTCATGTGTAATATTTGGTATTATATAGATATTTGATGTATATAGAAACATTTTCACTGGAAACATTACTGTTTCCAAAACTGTTATGACCTGGTGGGAAATGTATGACATACAAAATGAGTGTAAACCAAAACAGATTTTGCTTTTTTCCTGTGTTAATTCTATTGGAGAAAATGAAGGCTGGTCATTCACACCTTCCTGTTTAAATATCACACTTGAAAAGGAAAAGGGTTAAACAGTGAAAACTCAATTTAGAATACTAAACTTTTAGTAGATCCCTTCCCTAATCATCATAAGGTTAAAATGTAAAAAAAAAAAAAAACCCACACAATTTAATGATAAAGACATCTGTCAATTTAAAGAGACTTTATAGGTTATGCATCATATTTTGCAAGTGGCATTAGAAGACATTTACAATCCTTGTGGGAAGAATCTTTACATCCTGAGAATAAATTATCCTCATACATGTAAGGCATGTGACTCTTACATATGACATAACTGTCAGACCGAGTTTATCATCTGAAGAATTTAAAGCAGGGCTTCCCGAGAGTTTTCCTTTACGATACCATTTGACAGACATAATGCTGGGGACCCACAGAATGGTGTCTTGTTTCTCTCTCTTCCTTCACTGATCTCTCTCTTATACATGTGTAAGTATGTATTTTAAGGAGCCTTTTACAGTAAAATTGGTAATATGGCCAGTGAACTGTAAGTAGAAGCAATGGGTGTTACTTTGGGGCTGAGGTAATGAAAGCTCTCTACTGGGCCTCCAGCTCTCTTTTCCACTGTGGAACTGACTCTGGAAGGTCAGAAAGCAAAAGCAAAGCAAAAGCAAACTGGGTCCTTGGTTCCTGACATATAAGCTGTTTGAGAGAAGGACTACAGTCACAGTGCATGTTAGAGGAAGGAAGGAAGCATTTCACTTGCTAAGCCATGGGGATCGTGAAATGTTTCTTTTGTAATGACTGAGTTCTGAGCTGTGGAAGGGTGATGCTGAAAATTTCAACATATTTTGAGGAGAGTGCCCAGATTTAAAAGCCTGTGAAAATGCTTTATTAATTTAAAACACATGGAGCCAATAGTATTGTTTTACTATGTAAGGGGGTAGGAAGGGGAAATGATAAATACCTGGTAAGCAGGTTGTGAATGAAATTATCTACCTGAAACCCTTTAAAATATTGCTTTGTAACAATAAAAGAACATGGTTTATGTAATTAAAAACTAGGTTTTACGTTATAGAAAGTTATTGTCCCTCATCTTGTTAAAGACAAATAGGTGGTTTTGGAAAACAAGTGCTAATAAACGCAATTTTATGGGTTAAAATAAAAAGGCCCAGACTTCAGATTAATACACTAACATAAACATCCTATTTCCTGCATTTGGACTTGTGACCATAGCTTCTAGCAAGACTATATTAACTTCTTATGATAACATCTACAGCACATTTTATCTCCTGTGCAGTGTGAATAAGGACAAAATTATCTACTTCTTTTCTTACTAAAAATCTACCTTTGGGTAAACTTAAGGAACAATAAGTAATAAATATTGTAGGCTCTAAGTGTGATGATCCATTGAGATCACATTCACTATTAGAGAGATTGGAGACTACCACAGCTGCTAATTCACTGTGAGAAAGTTGTCAGCAACACCTGTTAGTAAGGAGTTCTCTTACATGTGTGAAATCACACACATTTGCACTTGAATGATGGGATGATTGCAATATGCCTTTCATACATCTTTCATATTCAACTGAGTACAGAAAGGGACTTTGCAGGAATATACCAAATAATTAGTCTAAATACTAAAGACAAATATCAGTTGAGAATTCATAACCCAGAAATGAAAACCAAACATCAGTTAGAAAGCGATCAACTGACAGATGAAAACTTCTTCTTGTTAATTCTTGTAACAGGGAGACAGCAGGGTATGTGTGTAAAGGTCAACAAAGCAAAAAGAAAGGTGAATGGGGAAAGGAAACCTTTTCTTAATTCTTTAAATATTCAGGAAAAAATTCTTGCTTCAAGTAAAATTTTACATGAGTCCAATTATGCATTTTGCTGCAGGATGGAGCTATAATTAAAGCCTTCCCTTATATGGCTAACGTGCAGCCGCTGGCAGGATGCTCTAACATCTCATCATATTGACATTGGTTTGACAAAATGTAGTAATCATTTCCTTTTGTGGATGAGAAAGACATCAGGAACATGCATATTTTAATTTGTATGTTAGCTGATCCAGACATAATTATTAGAGGTTACGGGGTATATATGGCACTGCAATTTTCCCCATTCTCCTTTTAGGTAATTGAATGCTTTGCTTATTTTGAATACATGTAACTTGACACAAATGGTCTAAAACAAGGGGTAGAAACAGCAGGAAAGACGAGAGAAAGTAGGACACAGCCACAAACTCTGCAAAGCACAAAAAGTTCATGTTTTGAAAGATAAAAAAATGGCCTCAGGATGCAAATTTGTAGGTCTACCTTGCATTTATAACCAAAATAACAAACTCCATACTCCAGTAAGAAGACAGTGGTGATCCAGGCATGGTGGCTCACACCTTTGATCCCAACAGTCCGGAAGCATACAAAGGCAGACTCTGTGCATTCGAGGATAGCCAGGGATGTTACAGAGAAACTCTGTCTATAAAGAACAACAAATAAACAAACTAACAACAAAAGAAGCTAGTGGCATCTGCCTTTCTTTGTTTACATTTAGTCATAGAAGCATACCCACAGTGAAATCTGAGCTCTTATGGCCGAGTAACTACAGTGTGTCATGTCTCAAACAACACTGAATACTTCCTGGAGACCAGCAAATGTGTTTGACTCAAGATCAGGCAACAGAGCTGATGAAATGCTGTCCTGTGGCTTTTTAGATAGTGGCTTAGAGGAATGGACTGAGCAGGCTGGAATCTTTATGTTCCAGGTCTTCTGAGCTGACATGTGCAACACACACAGCCACAGTCATCTGAAGTCAGCTACACGGGCACTTGCGTTCATTTTAGCAAGGGCTAGGACATAAATAAACTTTGTAAAATTGACCATAAAAAAGCCAACAAGTGTATAGGGCACATAACCCTGCTGTGAGTCTAGGAGGTCTGGGACACAGCTCAGCTCTAACGGGACAGGATGAAGAACAGCATCGATACCTTGCACTTCTCCACACTGAAGCATGCCTCCCAGACACAGTCATCTCTAGATGGTATGTTTGAAATGTCCTGCAGGGCTGTGGGTGACTAGAAATAGTAGACACTGAAAAAAAAACAACTGATGATGGCTCCTGGTTTGCCAACAGACAAAATCTTTGCCATGTTGTTACGTTCTCGTCAAACATCTGCATTGTTTAACTCAGAACTTGACTGGCAAAATGGGCATCAAAGCACTTGTTTCAGTCGGTGGTTGTGCAATTAAAGGAAACAAACATTTCTAAATGGCTGACGTTTTTGATAAAGAATGTATTCTATTAAGCACCTCCATTACAAATGCATCTTTTAGAAATATCCCAAGGGACTGAGTTAGTGTCAGCATCAACACCTATATGTGCAGACAACTCAATTGTTTTCCTACTTTCTTTCCTGATACTATCATTTACATAATTTAAAATTCTCAACAGACTTATATAGTGTTATTTCTTTTAAAAAGTTAAACATGCTTAAAAACAAACAAAAATACAAGCCATTGAAACCGAACAGAAAAGGAAAAGCTCAGATCATTCAAAGGTCAACAGGACTTGAAGATAAACCCTGAAAACATCACAAAGCTCTCCCCTCTCAACTGGGAGCCTGGCCAGGCAAATCCACAGGGAACTGAGTTCTGTGATTATGAGTGAAAGTTGCATTGTCTGTCCCTGTCTGCCCTCCTGCTCTGTGCTCTATTTTTAGACATATTGGCCTTGACAGCATCCCTTAACAAAAAGATCAGCAGCAAGCAGTCCTAAATGTGACGTTTCCCACACCGAGAAAGAAGATGAATTCCATCTTATCTTGTAATTAATTTTAAGTAAACACACACACCACACCACCATTGGGACCATGATCCATATCACCACTAATTCTTAGTAATTCTATTGCCCTATATGTTTTCAAAATATAGTCCCCTTATTAAAAGTATCAAAAATACTGGGTTTGACTAAAGACTTGCTAAGTCTTACAGGTAGGACTCAGCACAGTCAGTTCTGTAAATGGCCAATTAGTAAATACTTGGGGTTTTGCAAGTGATAATTCTTCCTTCTGTTACAACTGCTGTTATATCATGGAGCTGCAGACGGCATGCAATTGAGGGGTGTGGCATGCTCCCATATAACTCTATTTACAAAAGTAGGCTGGATTTGATCAGAGGCCTGCAGTTTACAGACCTCTGCCCTAGTGTCCCAGGGAGTAAGTCAACATAGCTGGCTGGTATCAGAACATAAAAGTGTATACAGCATATTATTTTGAGATAGCTTACAAAATACTTAGGCATGGGCAAAAGATCATCTGAAATCCATCATGTTTCATATTTTGCAAACCAAAAGATTAGAAGTATGACTGATCGATGAGGCATTATATCTTATGCCCTGTAAAAACAAAACCAATCTCTAATGTTAAAGAAGCAGTCCCTAATGCCTAATCAAACCATCTTGTTACAACTTTCCATGCCTGAAAAATACTAGCTAATATACATCAAACAGGTACCTCACATAAAACTCTGTTCAAAGTGGTCTGTAAAAACTCACTTCATCCTCTGGACAATTCTATGAGGTTGGTTTATGTTGTAAAAGAGAAGCCTAAAGGCCATATTAAAAAAACTTATCTGAGCTCATAGCTCATATTGAAAGAGGAGCATTAGAACCTGAGCATTCTTGCTACTGAATCTGTACCCTTCATCCCTTCTCTCTGGAGAGGAAGAGGAAAAGGAAGGCAGGTCAGTACCTGGTGTGTCTTTGCAGATCTGCAAGTATCTATTTACTGTTGACCACAGGATGGAAAGTATATATTGTTTTCCACACGTCATCTTATTTAACCCTACCCAGAGCTTGGTATAGAATAAACTTTTCCCTGATTTTATATCAACAAAATGTGCCTAATGAAGCTTATGAATTACTCCAGTGGACACATCATTTCAAATTTTGAAGTATTTTATCATTACCTTCACTCTCCTTAATGTACTTATTTTAAATTCATTTTCAGATTTTTTTCATTTCATTTTCTCCTGGGTGATTTTAGCTCTCAGTTATTTTTTTGTTGCCTTTTTCACTTGCTATTGAAAATTATGTGCCCACCTTTTTGGAAAAGGATAATTAACACTAAGGATGTTTGGAAAAGCCATACAGAAATTCAATATACTTTTATAAGCTACACACAGACACAGACACAAAACAGACACAAAACAGACAGACAGACACACACACACACACATACACACACACACACATACACACACACCACACACACACACACACACACACACACACACACACACACTTTTTTCTCACATAACAGTTAAATTGGTGCTTCTCTACACAGTAGATAATACCCCTCCCAGAAGCCACAGGATGCCACATAAAAGCTCAGTGCCAGGTCTGAGATACTTAGCTTTGAGTTGTTGCTCACAAATGTCCCAGGGACCCCTAACATAATTTGATGTTAAGACCCTACTGCTGAAGACGCTAAGTACAAATTTTGGTCACAGGACTTGGAGAAATCAAGTTGGTACTGATCAAGAAGCTTCCGAATGGCTGGCTTTCATCCTATCAGAGGGTGCTCTGCAGGCTGCTGGGGGAGAGCTCACCAACAGTGTTACCCAGCTGTGAGCCCTGTGGAGCTATAGTAATGGTTGGCAAGATATGCCCATGAGTGCCACAGTGACCTAACTATTATGATGGTAACCAACTGCTTTTTCATTTGATTCCAAGATATACTGTGACCACCATGGGCAGCGGCTTGTTACAGGAAGGCCAAAGAAAGCACATGTAGTCTCTCAACTGCGACCTCTATCTATTGGCCACTTTGCTGCATCCTAACATCAGGCAGAATGAGAGCCCTCAAAATCATTCTAAGTCCAAGGGGTCATTGAACGAAACAGTAACACTGGCATTTGGAAGTCAGGAGAGATTAAAATCTTCCACTTAGTAAGACGGTAGGTACACAACATTCTCATTTTTTTTTTAAAAAAAGAATAAACTATTTTAATTTATTCTTTGAGAATTATGGAAATGTATTCTAAATATATTAACCCCCTCTTCCTACTCTTACCACCTTCCAATCTACCACCTGCCTCCTCACTCCCTCATGCACCTCCCCACTTAAAAAATAACCCAGTAAGTTCAATTTGTGCTGCCCATATACTCAAGGGTGTGAGGCTATCCACAAGTATGAACACCCTACCAAGTGCCAAACCCTTAAAGAAAACATACTCTCTACAGGAGCCATCAACTTTCAATAGCTCCTCAGTTAGGAGCTGGGGCTTATGAGCCCTTCCTGCTCCACGGTTCCAGGCTGACTGGCTTGATCTTGGGCAGGCAACCACAGCCACCGTGAGCTCAAGGATGCAGCAGTCCTGTCATGTCCAGACGACAGTGTTCTGCCCCAGGCCTCCCTGACCTCCTGCTTCTCTAGTCTTTCCTTCCCCTGTTCCACAATGGTCCCTGAGGGGAGGCAGCAAAACAGATGCTCCCTTTGTGGCTGATCACTTCACTGAACTTATTCTCCATACTTTGATTAGTAGTGAGTTTCTGGTTAATGAGTACCCACTGGACAAAGAAACTTCCCTGATAAGGGCTGAGAACTGAACTAATCTACTGGCATAGAGATACAACTTTAGACGGCCATTTGATACTACATCCACTGAGCAGGATGTAGGCCTGTGTTTCTGCCTATGGCATGGGCTTTAACTCCAATTAGAAAACATCTGATTGCTCTCATAACATACATGTATCTTGATATGTAGTTTAATATTGTTGTTTATAAGATTCACAGCTGGGTGAAAACTATTGGTGATCTTCTCCCACCTGAGAACCCTACACAACTACTTCCTGAATGAAATAATCCAGACCCCAAAGACAAATGTTGAATCATTAGACTTGTGTGTTTAACTGAAGCACCCTTAGAATCCAGAAAACTGAAACTGAAATATTAGAGTATTGGTGTGTTTATGCGTGTCTTTGTGTATGTGTGAATTTGTGTGTTTGTGTATGTGTGCATTTGTGTGTGTTTGTGTGTGTGTGTGTGTGTGTGTGTGTGTGTGTTAGGGTGCTAACTGAGGAGTGAAACAGGAAGTAAAGAGAAAAGAGGAATAATGGGGAGGGAGGTTTAGATGAGAGAGGGATGGGGGAAGGGCAGAGGAGGGAATGGGGAGTGGGGTGTGTGTGTGTGTGGGTGTGTGTGTGTGTGTGTGTGTGTAAAGGAGTTCAACTGGAATTGCCCTACACATGGAATAATGTTCTTCCTAGAGAATGTTGAGTACCTTCTTAGTATGTGGAAGATTTTAATCTCTCCTCTAGGTTGCCAAATAAAAAGCCCAGTGCAGGTATAGAACATCTCCCCTAGAGTTGTTGGTGAGGAATATCCCAAAGGCTCCCAAAACAATTCAGGCTATTGCTTTTGGTTGCTCAGCAAAATATGAAGGCAAGATCCTGTTGTTGAAAAGAGGGCACACATTAGTCAGTCACAGACATAGAAAAATCAAGCTGAAAGCTAGCTTTCAAATTTCTTTAAAATGATCTTTATTTCTAACTATGGCAGCATGTGCATGATGCAGGATGTCTGTCTCTGTTGATGAAATGCTAACTAACTTTCTCATAGTATTCAGCAGCCTCACCTGATTCAGGTATTTTCATTTTTGGCAGAAGAACTAGAAGTAGACTCATGAAAAAAAAATTTTGTGGCAAACAATATATTCATTCTCTTATAAAGTTGAGAAAACATGCTTTGTCACTTTTTTTTTTACTGGATGCTTTGAATTATGTGCCCTGAACTCTGGCATAGTATTATTTGATATGTTTTGAACATCATTGTTTTGGTAAGTCAGCAGTAACATATGCACTCCATAAACATCAAACATAAAATGCAACACTTTCAGCATTCTATAAAACCATGGTAAGCAATTCAGTACCCCAGTCATCTGAAATATCTACAGTGCAATTCAGCTTATTCCTGCCTGAAACAAAGAAATTACTATATAGCTATTTGTATGGCAAACATGAACTAAGAAAACAAGGGAATTTTCTTTATGAAGAGAATGTTTTTAATAAATATTCTGAAAAACATGCAATAATATGAATATGCACATTTAAATTTCTGGGCTTTTATTAATGTATATCAGTTATATAAACAAGGGGTCTTATTTAGACATTTTTATACATGTAGATAACATAATTTGATTATATATAGTATATAACTGTATTATACATATGATATATAAACATATATGTTATAAACACAAAAATATGCATATATAATATAAATAAATCATATTGTGTATATAATTTCCAGTTCAAAATACGAGACCTACTTGATTGCATATTTTAAAGTTAACCTCCATGTCATCCCTTTAAGGTACACATTACTCTACATCATGATACAGGAAAGCAGAGAGGCTGAGTATAATGTAAACAGCTTAGAGAAAGTCACAGGGCTAACTAATGAGTGATACCAGACAGGGATATCTCATACAGATAGTTATGTCTATGGATCATGTAGTAATGAAAACACACTTGTGTTTCTTTTCTAAAATTCATTTTAAATTTTATGTGTATGGGTGCTTTGTCTGCATGTATGTATGTGTACCACTTGTGTGCTTGGTGTTCACGGAGGCCAAAAGGTGTTGGCTCCCCTGACACTGGAGTTACAGATGATTTCTGAGATGTTGTAGAATATTATAAGATGTGTTACATTTGTTTATGCTGTGGAACATCTGTTTAATGATGCAAAGATGTGTTACTTTCTCTATGTTGCATTTGTTTAACTCTGTGAAGCTATGTTACTTTGCCTATCTAAAACAGCCTATTGGTCTAATAAAGAACTGAATGGCCAATAGCAAGGCAGGAGAAAGGATAGGTGGGGCTGGCAGGCAGAGAGGATAAATAGGAGGAGAAATTTGGGAGGAGAGATCGAGGAGCAGGACAAGGAGGAGGACTCCAGTGGACAGCCACTCAGCTACACAGCAAGCCATGGAGTAAGAAATAAAGAAAGGTATACAGAAATAGAGGAAGATAAAAGTCCAGAGGCAAAGGCAGACAGGATAATTTAAGTTAAGGAAAGCTGTCTAGAAACAATCCAAGCTAAGGCTGGGCATGCATAAGAAAGGATAAGACTCTGTGTGAGTGGTATATTTGGGACCTGGGTGGTGGGCCCCCAAAAGAGTTAAAGAACCAAAAAAGTTAAAAAAAAAAAAAACCTAGAGTGAGCCTGTATGTGGAAGCTGGGAATTGAACCCAGGTCCTAGGGTAGAACTACTCAGTATTCTTAATCACTGAGCCATCTCTCCAGCCCCACACTGGTGGATTTGTTGTTGTTGTCGTTGTTGTTTTTGCAATGGCTACAATTGTGGAATACCAATAACAAAAACAGAATATCTCCTTCAAATAGTATTTTCCAATTGTATACTTCATCATCATTATTTTTGTTAATCCACTAAAATTTTTTATTCTGTATTTCTGTCTCTCCAGAAAGTTCTCTGTGGTATTCCTTTTCTTCAGTATTAGCAATTGAATAGAGAACATTAAAGCTCTATGAGGTAAATCTGAAATAAAACATGCTGTCCGGGAAAAGATGTGTTGGTTACAGTGATGAAAATGGTTTTATGGAAGAAATAAATCTCTCTGTGTAGACATTAACAGAATTAAATGCTATTCATGAGTGTACAAACACAATTTTTAATTTAACTCTCACAAAGAACTTGTTAGATTGGTGTCACTTCCTCTTCTGAGAGAAATCAACATAAAGAAAAGAAGACCTGTGTCCATGAGGGGACCTTGTGAGTTTTAGTTTGCATTTAATGGATGGGGAATAAGTGTCAGATCTCAACTCAAATACCAGCTCTGATCCTTAATAGTGGTGGGATTTGCAGTACATTTTTTATAGTTTTTTTTCATTTGTACCAAGGGTGAAGATAACTAAAGCTTGCTATTTTTCCAAGGACAACAAAAATAGTCACCAGAGGAGCTCTGACATGGAGTCCTCTTGATTTAAGGGACTAGAAGAGACATTTTGTGGTTCTGTAATAACAGTGTATTACTTGTGAAATTCATCCTCTCTTGCTCTGTGTCTATTCCTAGATAACAAGAAACAACACGGAAGCTTTAAAATAAGTTAATTCATCTGTGAAGTATGGGGTGGGTTAAGGATAGGCAGAGGAAGGGATGGAGGGGGAGGGTGTACATTCCCAAGTGTACTGAATTTCAATTAGAAGCAACACTACACATGAATTTCTTGAGAAATAAGCAATTCATATTAATATGCTTGGTCAGAACATGTGTAGATTTTGATGTTCACACCCCATAAAGCCTTTATATAATTAAAAGAAGGCATTTAATAATGGAATTCTAACAATTATATTAAATGTTACACATTCATTTGAAGAACCATCTTAATAAATTGGGATTTGGGAATATACCCATCACATATTTCCCCCATAAAAACATGTATGTCTTCTGGAGTAACTGCAGAAACCAGGAAAGTAAAAAGGGACCATGAGAGAGGGGAGAGAGGAGCAATGGGGAGGAGAATAGCAAAACACATGTGATTTGAAGTGGAAAATGGGAAAACTGGGGGATTAATTAGAGTAGACAAAGGAGATTAATATAGAAGGAGGGAGGGGGTAAAATAACAGTAAAGATGTCTGAAAAAGTCATTAGGAATCATATTATCTATCCACCTAACATTACCTATAACACATAAGTCAGTATATACACATACACACACAGTTTAAATGACATTCCCCCATCTGGAGCAACAATGTTCCAATGAAGTCATAGACTATCTAACAAAACTCTCAACATTTAGGCATGAGAATTACCTTTAAGCTGTTGTTCAAAGTTCCCCAAGAGACTCCCCAAAACGTACATTATTGCTGCTGCCCCTTGTTGATATTCAGAGGTTGGAGATAAGTCCCTATTGCTGAAGACATAATGTATTTCTAGGACCTGGAGGATCTGAGCTGGACCTGACCTAAAAGACTCCTCCCTGAGGACTAGCTTTTATAGTGCCAGAAGGCATCATGCAAATGAAAACTCTAAGGGAGGGAAGAAGGGAAGCAACCAGTAGTCCTACCCAGCTGTGATGCCTATGAATTAAAGCAATGATAACTCTAACAGTGCAATAGCAGCATGCATACCTTGGTGATGATGAGCAACAGCTCTCTAATTGGATTTAAGGTCTAATCCACAAGAGGGAAAACACTTCTTGTACTGTAAACCTAGCCAACTATCTAGAGGCAGTTAGATCATAGATCTTGAAGAAGAACCTACAACTGCCACTTTCCTAAGCCAGCATAATTCTTAACTACACTGTAAATACTTATCCTTACATTATACCCACAAGTAAGTATAGTTCTCACCCCTCATCAAAGAAACATCCCCTTACAACAGATAGAAGACCACAACTGATCAAAATGGAGCAAACAAGAGATTGTCTGGTGCCCAGCCCCACAACTGAAACATCTACAACACAACTCCTACACCTGAAACTCATCATAGCTGAAGAGGGGGTGGAAAGATTATAAGAAGGAGAGGAGAAGGAAGTTTGCTGTGAGATTGTCTCTCCTAGAAATGTCAGAGAAGCTACACTCACGAAATCTCACCAGCATGGCCACCTAAACTAGACCTGAACAAAAATGACATCCGTAGACATGCTAACATGACAAAGGGAAATCTCTTGGGGCCTCAACCTAGATCAAGAATTAGAGTCAACTAAGGAATGCTGAGAGTGGGAGAAATTGACTTCCCCATGGAAGAGCACACAGATTGGTTATCTGGTACTAAGTAGTCAGCCCTGAAATCAGATACATACAAGTACTTTTAGAGGGACTGAACAAGTTGCATTTATATATTTAGGAATGTATATGTATTTGTTGTATGTTTTAAAAATAACTAAAGAAATAGAGGTAATGAATTTGAGAGAGTCAGTGGGGTCTGCACAGGAAGGGTTGGATGGGGAGAGAGGATAGGGAAAACAATGTAATTATATTTTAATTTGAAAAGTATTTGTAAAAAAAATTTAAAAAGAATTCATGCATGCACATGTGTGTGGTATATGTGAATGATGTATATATGTTGCATGTGCAGATCTGTGAACCTATGTGCACACATGAGGAGGCCAGGTGTCCTACTCTATTGCTATCTGCCATATTCCTTTGAAGCAGAGTCTCTCACTGAAACTAGAGCTGGGTTGGCAGCCAGGAAGTCCTGGTGATCCTTCTGTCTCTACTCTTTCCACCAGTAGTGTAGGTAGCGATATGTAACTGCACCTGGCTTTTTACTTGGGTGCTGGAGACTTGAATCTAGGTCCTCATGCTTGAAGAGCAAGCATTCTTACCCACTGAGCCATTTCCAGCTCCTCTACCCCTCAACATCATTTGTTGTCTTACTTTTACACTGTCTGTGCCTGTGGCATTCGCAAGGTGACATTTTCTATTCCCACACTTTACTAAAGGCTGGCCTTGCTTTGTTTGAGAAGAAAGTATAATACAAAGTCACATTGTGATTCAATCTTTCCATTCTGTCCACCCCAGGGGAAGAGAGTAGAGCCATTTGGCCTTCCTTTCTAACATACCAATCAGTAGGGGCAGACAAAGGGCAGCCTCGGATGAAGGAGACATCAGAGGCATCTGTGTTTCTGGCATCCTAACAGTGCTCAGAAGTCTGGGCTTTATACCATCATCTGAAGAGGTAAGTGCAGAAGGGCAATGTGTCTGAAATACCTTTTACTGGTGATCAAATATATGGCCCTTCAAAACAGGCTGTTTCATGGAGAAACAATCTGCCACACTATAAATTCTGAATATAGTTAACACAGAAATAAAACTGTCTGGATTAACTGCTGGAATAAAAGAAAACTTATTTCCTCTTGTCCCTCTTTGTCAACTACTAGCCATCCTTTAAAGTGCAGCATGGCCATGAGCTTGCTGATGCACAGTTTTTGTTTTGTTTTGTTTTGTATTGTTTTTGTTTTTTTGTTTTTTGGGTTTTCTTTTTTTTTTTTGGTTTTTCGAGACAGGGTTTCTCTGTGTAGCTTTGGAGCCTGTCCTAGAACTCACTCTGTAGCCCAGGCTGGCCTTGAACTCACAGAAATCCGCCTGCCTCTGCCTCCCGAGTGCTGGGATTAAAGGCGTGCACCACCACCACCTGGCACGCAGTTTTCTTTTGAAGTCTGATGCCTACCAGAAAGGTTGATTAAGGGGGTGAAAGTGCGCCCATTGTGGGTGTACATACATGGATAGCTCAGTGCCCGGCACATGGACAGTGCTGAGGAATCACCCACGGAATCAGTGAGAGAGAAGATGCGCAGGCATGGGCTTCATACAGTAGCTGGAAGAGCCACTGGAGGACGACACATCAAGATGCAGAAGATTAGGAAGTAATTCAATGGGTCAGGGCCTTTGGACTTAGTGTTCAAGAAAAATTCTAAGAGAGATTTCAGTGCACGCTTGCCTTGAGAATAAATCATTTTATTCTATAAATCATTTATATCACTTACTGAAAAAGAAACTAGCATTGCAATGCACTGACTTTGTGGTTTCAACACAGAAGTTGTCAACACCCTGACAGTTGTCTGTAGTTCATAGGACATACTTCATCTGAAAATCTACAATCCAAAATGACCTCCAAGTATAAAACTTTCTGGCCACAGACATTACATATGAAATATTTCCATCTTGATTTTGTGATGGGCTGTAGTGAAAAACTGGTGCAAGCTCACAGTTGCCTAGGAACTGTAAGGGAAAAGACTCACCCAGCCTATTCATCTGTGATAAACTTTGTTTCATGTACAGAGTTATTAAGACTATTATAGAGATTTAGTTTCAGGCTGTGTGCATAAACTGTATAAGAAGCATACATGAATTTTGTGTTCAGACTTGAGTCTCCTCTCAAAAGATATCTCATTATGTTTTGCAAATACTTAAAAATACAAGACTGGAGCCTAAAATACCAGGTATCCAAAGAGGTTGGCAGCTATCACTATAATAGGTGAAGTTATAAACACAAGGTGGGAGCCATTGGAAAATGTTTATATTTTACTAAGAGTAATGAAGTAGGTAAAATGACAAAACCAGACTTGGGACCTTGAATTAATATGAGATAAAATACTCATTACCTAAATGAATGCTCTATTTGGAGCTGACTGTGTTTCTTTATAATGAAAATCTCTCCTCAGGAGCCTAAGATTCAAGCATACATATGATATCATGAGTATAATGTCCCATCATTATCTCTGTGTGAAATAAATACAGAAGTATATTCAACTCACATGAGCTTGATACTTCACCTTCAGGGATCCCTATCATGATACCATGTCACATTTCAGCAGCTAACCCTAGCCCTCACTCCTGTTATCAATCTGTGGGTTGCTAGGTAGTGTAAAGAACCAGAAAACTAAATGGATGGATTTAATTTTGAAGAGACTGATCCTTAATAAATGAGAGGGTGGCATATAAAGGCAAGGAATGGGATTGGGAATGCTGTCATAGTGCTGTGGATATTGCTCTGTATAAATAAAATGCTGATTGGCCAGTAGCCAGGCAGGAAGTATAGGCGGGACAAGCAGAGAAGAGAATTCTGGGAACAGGAAGGCTGAGGCAGAGAGACGCTGCCAGCCACGGCCATGAGAAGATAAGATACGAGCCACGTGGCCACTTATAGATTAATAGAAATGGGTTGATTTAAGATATAAGAACAGTTAGCAAGAAGCTTATCACGGCCATACAGTTTATAAGTAATATAAGTCTCTGTGTGTTTACTTGGATGGGTCTGAGCAGCTGCAGGAATGGTGAGTGAGAGAGATTTGTTCTGACTATGGGCCGGGCAGGACCAGGAAAACTTTAGCTACAAATGGCACCCAATGGGTTGGCAAGAGTTTCCACCTAAAACCTGAGAAACAAGACTGTAAAATGGAGCTAAAAACAGCTTCCTAGGTAGCTCTCTCAAGTTAGCGGCAGCCTGCAGGTTTGAGCTACTATGGCAGGCTTCTTGTTATGTAGTTCTTCTATCTTACTGATTCTTCAACTAGAGATAAGAAGACAGCCACAAAAGTACCAGCTACAAAAGACACGAGGAGGTGCCAGGATGTCCCCTTTACATCTCTCACAGAATGCTGCTTTGCTTTCATTTTTTGAAGGCCTTCAAGTAGCTAAGTAGACTTTATTCATATCTTAGCAGACCATGAACTAGCATGAGGAGGCCTAAATGTCTGTTTTCCTTTGGAGCTAAGGAAATATCATGTCAGAGGAGAGGATTTTGAACATGTCAAAGAAACAATTTCATTTCTTTATAACTGACCTTCCCCATGAGGAAAAGAAGAGTATAATCACACATGTCTTGCACAGCTTGTAGGGGTAGGATGCCACGGGGTTGTTGATATTTAAGTGATAACCTTACATTGGATTGGTATTAAAGAAAATGTTATTTAAGGGATAGACATACTCTCTTTGGCATTTATAAGGTCATTTAAAACCATTGGGCCTCAGTTTTCCCAAGGACAGTACTGAGTAGACTCAGAGTCTCTGAGAGGCAATGTATGCATAGTCACAACTGAACCGTCTTTCTTGTGCCTTCATTTGTCTAATCTACTGAAATTCTGATGCGCCCCCCTGATGAGTTATGACCTTCTGTATGCTGTGAATGTGTTGCTCTGATTGGTTGATAAACGAAATGCTGATTGGCCAGTAGCCAGGCAGGAAGTATAGATGGGATAAGCAGACAAGGAGAATTCTGAGAGGAGGAGGGCTAAGTCAGGAATCACCAACCAGACACAGAGGAAGCAAGATGTGAAGGCTTGGCCATTGGCTCAGGCTTATTAGTCAGTAATAAGCCTGAGCCAATGGCCAAGCTATAAATAATATTAAGCCTCTCTGTGTTCATTTGTGTATGAGCAGCAGCAGGATTGTGGGGCCGGGTGGGACCAGGAAAACTTCACCTACACCACCCTCCAAAATAACAAATAATACAAACTGAGATGATTTTAAAGGTCCTTGATGAATTTATAGCTCTTCAGACAAAAAGTAGATAATTATTTTAATTATATATCCAAGAAGTGGCAAGGGCAACATTTCAAACTATGCACAATCTCTGTCCATCCCTCCTATCCAGGTCCCTTTGGAAAACCAAGAATGTTCTGGCTAAAAAGTTTTCAACAATTCCTGCAGAACACCAAGGAGCACCAGTCACACTGAAGCCAGGTAGTATTTTCTCAGAATGATGCCGTTAGGGCTGTGAAAGCCATTGCTAGACTCTTATCTCTACTCCTGACAAGCGACATGACCTTTCTCTTGCTAGTTAATAACCCTGATTCTGTTTCCTTCTCTGTAGAGATAATAAATTGTATTTCCAAAGGCTGCATTCATGCCAAGTAAGATAACATATGTAGAGAGTTTGCTGGAGGGCAGCATACCAACAATAATAATAATTTTCTAAAAAAAAAAATCACAAAACTGCAATATTTCAAAGCAAAATGAACATTTACATCTACAACTTGTGACTTGAATATAAAGTGATAAGAAAAGATTTTGTGAAATTAGGCAGAGTTTAATATGCTGAAGATTCATAAAAGTAAAAGGGTCAAACTAGAGTCATCCAAGAAACACCATTTTTAAGTTTCAGAATTATGTAACTGGAAGAAAGGAAGACTAATAAGAGTACTAATTCATTAGGCTGTGTTGGCACAACTGTTATCAAAGATATACAACTGTTTGAGTAAGACAGATTACATTCATTAGGGACATATATGCTGCCAGCAAATTACAGCATGCTCAATACAAACTTTCTGGTTCTCCTAAGGAGCAGCCAATATTTAACCGAGTAAATTATTTAGTTCCTTAGTCAAGAAGTAATTAGACAATAAACTAAGCCTTAGGAATTATGGATTCGCAGAATGATAGAACTGAAATCCTCTAGTCTATTATCAGGTGTTATTCCTGGGAAAACAAATAAAAAAAAAAAACTAAAGAAATAAAAGAAATACCTAGAGTCACAGGAGGCAAAATTAGTACTGGTGTTAGCTCCCATTAGCTTATTCTTTTTCTGACTATAGGAAAGCAATCTAGTTTTATCCAATATACATATCAACTGCTTAGCATTAGAAATATGGGTTTCCATCTCAGTACTGTATCTTTGGGGTTCACAAGGTAATAGAAGGTAATAGAAGATAGGGCCAATGACCAATAGACACAGATGGGTATGACTGGTGAGGCATGTGAGTATATTCAAGGTGAATGAAGTACATATGAAAGACACAGGGTCTCCCATGACATTGGGTCTCCTTCTGGACTCTCCATTTTCAGTGTGGGATACAGAGAAGTACAATGCTCAGGGAGAATCTGCTCAAAGAGCCACAGGAGAACTATCTATGCAAGCCAATGAACACACCAACTTCATGAAAAAATGTTTTACAGCAGGAACCAATCTGATGTTAGGCCACCAGAGAAAACCCCATCTGATGAAGAATGAATACAAGCTTGGTTTCCTGGACAACTTTCTACTCACTGAAATCCACAAGTGGTCCTAAGACAATATACTTTGTCCATTCACTAAATTGGTTAAGGGTGGGCTTTCAATGCAGGATTAATTTGAAGATTCCAAGTGGCAAAGGCATAGCAGAGGACAATACTCCATTATATTTTCCAACTAGGTCAGTGTTTGATACTTCCTTTCTACACTTACCTTTCAGCTTCATGCAATATGAAGTAACCACTTTAAAGAAAATATATGCCATTCATCATCCCACATGTTTTAAAACTCATCAGGGGATCTACAGTATAGGACTACCTTGATGCATGAGAAAGACCTTCTAAGGTTCCTAAGATGTAAATTACCACAGGGTAAATAATGAAGTAGACAGTGTATTCTCAATACAACATCTCAGATGGAATAACAAAATATGAGTATATCAATGGTTACCATAGAGCAATGTGTTCTACTTCATAGTCATATGAAAGATAAATAGAGTCCAAGAAGAGTATGCAACATCTTTAATGGGATCTCAGTATTTGATGGTGGCAAAGTTGGGACACTTAAAAAATATCTTTTTAGATCAGTTATAAAATATCTCCCCAACTTAGAGTGATCAAAAGGCTTTCATTTTCAGCAGCTTGGGTTTCCTAAAAGGCCTTGCCACTGGAAAGGCAGATTGCACAACCTTAAATGCTTCAGGGCCGATGCTTGCCCCTTAAGCCTGGCTTATAATACTAATTCACCTCTGTATGCTCTACCTGAATGAAGAAGAAAGGCTTTTGATAGAAAGTATTACAGTCTGAATATGAAATGCCCTTCACAGGCTTATGTGATGGAACACCAGTTGGTGGCACTGTTTTTGGAAGTTGCAGAACCTTTTGGGAAAGGGGGTTACATTTAGGGCATGTACAAGTTTGAAGGCTACAGGCTATCTCCACTTCCTAAAAAGTTACACTTCAGTACCCTCTGCCACAGACCCAGCTGTTCCAGTCACCATGACTGCAAATGCAGTTCCCACCACGAATGGACTGTATTCCTCTGAACTGTGAGCCAAAACAGATCCTGCCTCCCTTCCGCTATTCCTGTCAGGCATCCTTTCACAGTGATTCTGTAAAAAGTAACACAAGAAAGGGCAGCGAGGGCAGCAGCAGGAGGAATGTGAAAACATCTTGGAAGAAAAATAGGAGGAAGGAGCCCAGCAGAGTGTTCGGCAATAGAATTACAGCAAAGGCAGCAAAAAGATCAAAGTAAAAAGCTTTTCTAATTAAGAGACGCACTTGTTCTCCCAGTACAAACGTTTTAGTTAATCTGACAATTTTTTTCTAACAAGACCAGCTCTCGTGCAAGAGTGAAGGCATGCCTTTGTCTCTAGTTTTGGCATACAATAGACGCCGTAATGTCAATAATTCTGAGCATTTTGATTCTTTTGTTTGTTTTGAATTACGTTGCTCAACACCCAACTTCTTATATGAAATGAGTGTCGGGAAACAGGATGGCTAAAATAGTCTACGTGCCCACTTACCTCCCATAATTTTAGATTGGCAGTTAATAAACTCTGGCTTCCTGTCTGTGAGGTACCTCTGGCAGGTATGGTGGAGGATCTGGAAGAAGGTGCACTTTTCTGAGGCCGTGCTAGCAACCCACTGGTCAAAGGCATTTTCAAACAACAAATCAAACTCTGCAGAATCCTGGAAAAGACAGTGAAGTAACTGCTGATCGCAATCTACACCAACTTCTGCTTTGAGCTCTGGCCTGTCAAAAGAGGCACAAAGGCTAAAACGCAAACTCTTAAAAAAAAAAAAAAAAAGACCATAAATTTCATCTTTACAATGACCCAAATTCATGGAGAGTTTGTCAAACAAATAAGCAAATGTGTTCAGTATTTAGAGATGTCCCTAGGAAGCTAGTACTGCGGTGCTCAAGATTCACATCAGAATGCTGACTGGGGAATATCTGCCCAATTACTAGAAAAAAGCATTCCTTTAAGTTTTCCACATTGTTATTTGTTAATCTCTTTATGCACAGATTGGAAAGGAATTCCCCCTGTTCCTCCAGTTCTTCATTGATGTTTGGGGACTGTGCACAAAAAGGGAATGGGTCCTCTGAATAGATGCTTACATGGTAACACATTTCTGTTAGAATCCTACTTCCTTATTTTAAAACACCATTAATTTATTGGCATTAGGAGGCAAATGAAATTTTGTCAAGCCTGGGGTTTTCATATAGGCAACTAGTGACATGATCCTTTGAGCTCTGCCCTGTATTGATAAACATTGCTGGAGACAGCAGTTTTCTATGTGCCATCTCTTAGGTTTCCCTCTCAAACACAGAAGATTTATAATTTCTCGTAAGACAGGAGCAGAGACTGGGAAGTTTTGATCACACAACTGAAATAGAGAAATAGCCTTGTAAGAATGACTCCATCTACCATCACCATCGCTGTGCTCAAGCAGTCATCGTGTGAAGAGAATTCCTTTGCTCAGCATTGGAAAATTCACTCACCCGATTAGGATCGATACCATTAACCTGGCGGAGCTGTTCAAGCATCCACTGGGATCTTCGGACGAATGATGTGGAGCC
>CABHPH010159893.1:0-50356 GCA_902168325.1 Peromyscus nudipes | reverse complement strand
AAAATTTCTTTCCACAGAGGGAATGATAGCAAGTGCAGGCTAACTGTATTTTCTTAGAGGTAGTTTGACATGTTTTCTCTATGAATTAGAAAAATGCCGTGTGGAATTCATGAAAAATACCCTTGAAGCACAGGATAGTCAATGTTACTGTACAAATGAATTGTGATATAGTCACATTTCAAGGTAAATGTCTTTTAAATGCTCTGAGGATCCTAGCTGTTTAAACCACTGAGATAATAGATGTGTCTTATGAATTATTAATTTATTTGTTTTTTAAATGCAATTGCTTAGAGCTGGGGAAGATTTTACTCTATAACCAAATGCACCTTGGGGACAGTAATAATAAAAACAAGGCTTCTCAATGCCACAGAAGGGGATGTAGTGCCTGCCTGTTGGGCTGAATGCAGAACACTGATGAAACTATGTCATAAATAGATGATGAAGAAGTGCTTCTGTGTCTTTCTAGAGTAGTAAATTTGTAACTTCCCCATATTGTGTGTCTTAGTATACCTGGTACTGTGAGTAGAGCACATCAAGAAAGGATTTCTGAAGTCAACATAGCTAGATCATGTGAGCCTCATCAACATAACTAGATGATGTGAGTTCTCAGTGATGAAATCTGTGACACCTCAGTCATACGTTTGTAGAGGATACTTTCAGTCTCTCTCTCTCTCTCTCTGTCTCTCTCTCTCTCTCTCTGTGTGTGTGTGTGTGTGTGTGTGTGAGAGAGAGAGAGAGAGAGAGAGACAGAGAGAGAGAGAGAGAGAGAGAGAGAGAATGAGAGAGAGAGAGAATATGTAATTTGTGTTTCATGAAACTACTTGGAAATAACTTTTATGATTTGTTTCCCTGAACTGTGTGAATCCTGTTACCCTTTTATCATCTTTTTTAAAATGTAATGACTGAAATAATATATTAGTGAAACTTCCACTCACTGTGGTAGCACGGCTAAAACAAAATTACTTAGGGAGAAAATATTTACTCATAGTTTCAGAGTCTCAGAGAATTCAACATACAGATATTTGGATCCATGCTTTTGAACCTATTGTGTAGAAGAATATGATGGTGTCAGGAACATGTGGAGGAGGAAGCTACTCACATCATTTTGGACAGGAGAGAAAGAGACAGAGACATACATAAATACAGACAGACACATATACATACACACACAGAAAAAGACAGAGATCTTAAAACACATAGACATACTTTCTCCATCAAGACCACATTACTTAATCTATCTACAACTTCCCAAAATAGTTCCAGCAGCTACAGATCAAGCCTTTAACCTATGAGATTGTGAAGGACATTTTATCCTTCAGCCATAGCAACCTATGCTTTGCCTAACTCTGTAGAAACAATAACTAACAAGAGAAACACTCCTTTAGAGGTGTATAAAATCACTTACATTTGTTAATGGTTACAACAGATTGTACTAAAAAATCATAGCTGCTGAAACAAATAGTGTATCCATCTTCCAATTTTGTGAACCAGAATATTCATGTTTTATCAATGCCTAATCCATTACTAGAAGCTTAAGAACAAAAAACAATTATTTATTAACCTCCCTGTTTCCAAGGTTATGAGTTATATGCTAGTGCCCTAGCTGCAGATGGCTTTGATGACTTGGGATGGATGTGTGAAATCGGCACCAAGAAGAGGCTGTGACTACCTATTGTTGTTCAATCAAGTGGCTCTGGACAGCTTTAGCCATCTTTATTTATAAAGCTTCAGCAGTTTTCATGAACAGTTTTGTAACCAGGTTTTACTTCCTATGTTTCTAAAAATGGTTACAATAATTACCAGTTTGTTCCTTGCCTCTTTTCCCTTCTGTCTCCCAACTCTTCCACAGGTAGTCATTGCTTTTTTATCTAAATCTCTACCATCTGAAAGCATAGGCAGTTTTGCAAGCTGCAAAGGAACTTTTCTGATTAGATATGCCTACAGGTAGAAGAGCGTGCCTAGATGGTAGCACATGTGGTAACAGTGTTATGCAAAGTGAGAGACAGTTTCGTCTCTTATGGTCAATATTTACATCTGATAGGCTGTGGGATTTCACAATTAACTCACCAGCCAAAGCTAGATCAATCCATTCTATATTTTGTACTACTCTATCTTCTCTGGGGGCACTCACCAGCCAAAGCTAGATCAATCCATTCTATATTTTGTACTACTCTATCTTCTCTGAGGGCATACCAGGTCTTTCTATTTATCCTATAGGCAACATAACTTGGAGACTTACTCTTAATAGTTGGCACTGTTTATCACTTGTCCTTATGTCTATCTCTCTTAAATTCTTAGGATTGTGGCACAGCTGTTAGAAATGAGTGTACTGTGGGTTTCTATGATTCTGCTTCATTCCCTGTTCCTTGAATGTTCCCATTAACTCCTGATATCATTTATTTAATGGTGTTTCTTTAAAATTCTTGTTTAAAATCATTATTTCCTCAACAGTCATGCAGATATGCAATATTAAACTTCATGACCTACTGTGACTAATTCAGGCCAATAGTATGACTAGCATAGCTAAAACAAGGAGAGTACATAGCACACATACCTAGAGTTCAGAGAACTGTCCACAGGTACTTACCAAATGGGTCAAGATCTCCAGGGTCTTGGCACAAGGATAGTCACTCATGCTATTCTAAAGCATTGTTCCCCAAAGTAATATAGTTCCCACCAATTATGTCTATAAAATTGCTGGCCTGTCTACTTAGGGTCATGCAAGCAACCAGCAGATGGTATTTACCTAAGTGTGCAGCCACAGGACTGTTCAAAAGGTATGTACAGCTAAGTGGAAATAACACATGTACATGTCTAATTCACAAGTCTTGTCAGTCCTCAAGGTAGTTGGATATACTGGACATATACTCCATGGTGAAGGTAAGGAATATAAAGTTTAATCAGCAGTTCAGGAAGAATGATAGGTAGATCTCACATGTAGTGGGGTGAGTGTCACCTGAGTCATCTGAAGTTTGGAAGAAGCTGAATTGTGGTAATATGTTGTGTCTCCCAATATATTGTGCACCCTAATAAACTTGTCTGGGGATCAGAGACAGAGCCAGCCACTAGATTAGACATAGAGGCCAGACAGTGGTGGCACATGCTTTTAATCCTATCACTCAGGAGGCAAAGATCTGTCTGGATCTCTGTGAGTTCAAGGCCATACTGGAAACAGAACCAGGCAGTGGTGGCACACACCTTTAATGTCAGCACTTGAGATCTCATGTGTTTGCTTGGGAAGGACACACGCCTTTAATCCCAGGAAGTGATGGCAGGAAACAGAAAGGTATATAAGGCATGAGGACCAGGAACTACCAGCTTTTAAACAATCCAGCTGAGACCTTCAGGGGTGAGGATTCAGAGGCTTTCAGTCTGAGGATTTGTGGAAACAGAATCAGCTGAGGAGTTGGTGAGGTGAGGTTGGCTGTGGCTTGTTCTGCTTCTCTGATCTTTCAGCTTTCACCCCAATATCTGGATCTGTTTCTTTATTATTATTATTAATAAGGCTGTTTAGTAATTCGTGTTACACTGATTTCCTAAGACCACTATTCACTTGGCATCAGATAGGGCTCTTCAGCATGGAAACTATGGTTTGCTCTACAGTGTTTGTCTTCTGTAAGGAATATCCAGATGCCTCATATAAAAACATCTTGGATTTTTGATCTGCTGTTACGATCTGGCCATGTTATTGTCCTTAATATCTATTACAGAAGGTTTGAATCCACAAAGATTTGAGTGTAGGGGATTCTCATTAGGAGATGTATCAAATAATTTGCACCATATTTTAAAACCACTGTAAGACATTTAGAATGTAAGCATAGGCTGTCAGGCCATCAGTCTACATGAGGTTCTGTGAGAAAGTGATGGAACACCTACTTGGTTGAGGTCTGTCTATTATGAAGCCCAGTGAGCTTGACTGTATACAGGAAATAAAGATCACCTGTCTTGCTTTTTTTGTGATTGTTTTGCAAATCCTCACTATATATTTCACCTATTACCATTAAGATTTGTATTAGGTTCTATATTGTAAACATGTATCTGTTACTGTGTCTCAGAAGAATCTGTGTAATATGTTAGCAGTTGTTGAGTAAAGCTCATATTCTTAAGCACCTTAAGTATTCTTAAGTATTTTGGGGTTGACAGGCATTTTGGCTGGGGCAAAAGGGTTTCCATACATGTCTCCAAATCTTGTATAATCTTCAGAGGAGGATTTCCCTGATTTCCTCCCATTTTCCTATAGCTGAAAGAGAAACACCATGCTTTCTATCCTAAGAAAACTTTAACTTTTTTGTCAATATGATCTTGCTTAAAATAACAAATTATAACACTTGTTCAGTCCTTATCAGAAAGGTCTAAAAGTACAGTGGCCTTAAAGTGTGAACTTAGTTGATTATCTAGAATTTCAAGTTTGAGTAGTTGCCTATTTAAAAAATAAAAGTTGACACTATTGATTTATGTCCTATTTTTTAATTGAAATTCTGTGAACCCTATTTCAGATTCTTAAAAAAGTGATTTTAATGTCTTTGATTCAAAGGCATGTCTTCATTGTAACAAATTATGACATTTTTCTATTAGATATTGATGATGTTATCTTTTCCTCATATAAAAGTGGTAGTCACTGTATTCTGGAATTTTTGCCTAAACAATTAAATCATTAATGTAAACTATTTTGAAATTATACATCTGGACATTTCTATCAAAACATTTAATAAAGAACTTTATATAATAATATAACATTTTGAGTTATAATTTATAGGCAACTGTCAGAAGTTCATATTTAAGGATCACATCTAGTGTAATATATTCACAAGCTATCATTCTTATTGTAAGTGGGTTTTTCTTGTTATACTTAGAGCAGATACCCAGGGTTATTATTTAAGAAATTATGGCAGGTTTTTACAAGTGTATGATTTCACACTTCATACATAAGTGAGCTAGACACTAGTAGCCATGGCTTCCTGGTGGGATAAAAGTGCTATTTTTCTTTGTTTCTTTGTAGTTCTTTGGTTTCCCTGTGACATGTGGCAGGTCCTACAAAGCTGTGACTGATACACTCCAGGGATAATCACCAGAGAAGATTAATTTAACCTTCCCATAGTCCTTAGACTGTTTGTTTTAAATGTTTTTTTCCTAAAGCACTTTTTGTGTTAGAAGAGATTCCCCAGGCTCGAATAACTTAGAGAGCTTACATTTGACACTCAGCCAAACCCCTTTACAAGCATATGTTTCTCTAAAATGCCAAACCTGGAATTGTCGCTACACAAATTCACTGTGAAAGTTCAATTTATTATTCAGAGTGGAAATTAAGAATAGGTCTATTCATCAATCCAAATGGCAAGGAAAATTTTAGTTATTATGTTTTCTGAGACAGTCTCACTCTATTACATACGGTAAATTTTGCATTACTTCCCCAAGTGTATATAAATTCTTTATTCTGAATGCTGCTAACAGTGTGGAAAATGGAACTCTTCACTATCATTTTCTTTAATTTTCATGGATTATACAAGGTATAATTACCATATTAAAAGACTCTAGTTGAAGAACAAAAATATTTGTGAGTAAATATCAAACCACAGAATATATATGTGAAATTGTTACTCATTTACCCAATTGTTCCTTGACCTTGATTCGCTTTTTTAAAAGTTTTTAAATTTCTTTAAGATTCTTTAATGTTTTATTAGCATATATTAGTTATGAGTTTTATCATAACATTTTATACATGTACATAGTGTAACTCAAATATAGTCATCTCCATTACTTTCTCTTGTCTTCCTCATACTCCAGTTAACCCCTTTCTCCTTCCCAGCTGGCTGCTTCCATTTTTGTAAGTATTTCGTGGTGGTGGTACAGGCAACCTAAATGAGATCGCCAAATAATGGAGGGGGACAGAGTCCCAGTTGGCCATCTCTTGTCACCAAACAAAGCTTCCAATACCTGGATTGGGTTAAAAATAATAAATTTTTGGTCAAAAGGTTCCCATGGGAATCCCACAAACAACGCCCACTGTTGTCAAGACAATGGATGTCTCTCCCTAATCTGACAGCAAGGACTATTGCTAAAGACACCTACACAACACATTGAACATGGATAAGTTGAACTGGTACCTACACAGAGCATTCACCTCTACACTCCAGCATCTCTGGTATAGGAAGGTAGCCACTGCAAGCTACCACGAGGGAAACTTAAACATCTATCCAGCCACAAAACCTTTGATGTGCAATGTTAAAGCATTGGTGACACAAAGCTTGTGGAAGCAACCAACCAATAACTGATCTGACTTTGAAATTAAGGCCCACCCCATGAGACATAATCCATGCCTTACACTACTTGGGTGACCAAGAACCAGACACTAGATAGCCCAAGGACCTAGGGTAAAATCAAGTATGGCTGGTCTTAAAAATAAAGAGTGATAACATAACTCCTAATGATATTATGCTGTATTGATTAGTGTCTTGTTCAACCATCATCAGAAAAGCCTTCTCCTGCAGCAGATAGGAACAAATACAGAGACCTGCAGCCAGACAATGTTCAGAGAGTGAGAGACCTTGGATTTCTCAGTCCTAAATGTGTGTCTTCATCAAATTCCTCCCCTCAGAGCTCAGGAAACCCTGCAGAAGAGGAGGTGGAGAGAATGTAGAAGCCACAGGGAATGGAGGACTCCAAGAAAACAAGGCCCTCTAAATTAACATGAGCAAAGCTCATATGGACTCATGGGGAATGAAGCAGCTTGCAAAGAGCTTGCTCAGGTCTACACCAGGTCTTCTATGTTTACATTATGAATTCCAGTTTAGTGTTTCCATGGGACTCCTGAGTTTACAAATGAGTGGGTTTCTGATTCTTGCATCCACTCTTCTGCTCTTTTCCTTCTGTTGGTTTGTCTTGTCCAACTTCAATATGATAGCTTTTGTTTTGTCTTATTATAGTTTATTATTATCTCTTAGAAGCCTGTTATTTTCTAATGAGGGACAGAAGGGGAGAGGATCTGGGTGGGAGGGGAGGTAGGGGAAAAACTGGGAGGAAAAGAGGGAGGGGAAACCATAATCAAGATATATATGTCAGAAAAGAATCTGTTTTCAACAAGAGGAAAAACAACTAAAAAATTAAAAATAAATGAAACATCCAGAGGACACTGTTACCTTCTCACCATTAGAGGAACCACATTTATTTAATACTATTTTAAGTGCTTATTTCTGAGATTTATTTTTTAATTTATATGAATGGGTGATTTTCCTGAAGATATGTTTGTGTTCTATATGTGTGCAGTGCCCATGAGGACAGAAAAAAATATTGGAATGCATGGAATTGAGTTACAGATGCTTGTGAGTCACAACATGGGGCCTTGGGTCCTATGGAAGAGCAGTTAGAGCTTTTAACCACTGAGCCATCTAAGGATCCCTCAATATTTTGTGCACTTTTAAATATTTAAGTGTTTATATAACTCATTATCAAGGCACATACTACCTTGACCTTAATTTGTACTCACTTATATAGAACAGAATATAGTTGGAAGTTTTCCTTTGTCCTGACCCCCGGACCACCAGGACACAGGAAAACTTCCAACTACAACAGAGCAAACACAACAAACAAGTACACACTTTTATTCATTCACATCTGCTATCCTAAGGTATATTTTGTGGTCATCCTACTGTTAACCAGCACTGAGCTTCAGTCTTTTCCAGTCAGTTTCCAAAACTAGGTGACACATAACGGAAAAAATACTATCTGAAGATTTTTTTCTGATGCATTATATTATGTCCAAAATACACTCTAAATATTGCCTGCCATTCAATTTTCTATTGTTTTTTACGTCACTAATACTCATGATTGATTATGTTAATAACATTTACTACTGGAATTATATTCTAGCTAGCTAAACAGCTGAAATGAGTGTGGTTACAAATAGTTACACTGACACACAGTTTAAGGGATATTTAACAAAAGCCACACATGAACATGATCTTAAGAAAGGAAGAGCCAGAACATGGTGCTGCCCGAAGTAGAATCTCTCCCTCTTGTCACTGAGAGCATGAGGGAAGGTCATGACCAGCCTCTCAAGCTAAAACTGAAAACATGCATGTACTAATGTCCATGTACTTGTGCCACAAATGTCTTTAGGAAGACACTTCCCTCATACATGAAGTAGGGTTGATAAAAACAAGTGTAATCAGGACAGTATGTGACCACGTGTAACCCATAGGATGCAACAGGGGAAAATACCATCAGATTTTCACATCTTCCTGTTTATCTGATAAAAATAAAAGCAGTTGATTAGCTCTAGCCATTCTATTTTTCTAATACAATTAATACCAGAAGACTATACAAGAATCTTTAGTTAAGAATGCTGGAAATAAAGTTAATATTTAACAGGACTGAAGCCAACTCTAACAAGTCCAGTACAAGAGAGATGCCACTAACCTTCCCTCTTTGAGAACTAGTCTTCGGAGTTTATTCTTGTTCATGAATACCTATGTTTTGACTCATTCGGGGCCCATCACTAGCTCATCTAACTATTCACACTATTCCTTGCAAACTCTTAGTAATAATCGCAGCCATATCCTAAGATAATTGCTTCTGGGGATTGTGGAACACTCAGCAATGCTGAAGCTCCATAACTTCTGACATTTTATCCATAAAGTGTGGTGGTATTGTGTTCCCCAAAATATTGTGTATGCTAATAAACTTATCTGGGGTCAGAGAACAGGACAGCCACAATATTAAACATAGAGGTTAGACAGTGGTAGCATACGCCTTTAATCCTAGCATTCCAGAGACAGAAATCCCTCTGGATCTCTGTGAGTTCAAGGCCACATTGGAAACGGCCAGGCATGGTGATACACACCTTTAATCCCAGAAAGCCACACCTTTAATCCCAGGGAGTGGTGGTAGAAAGCAGAAAGATATATAAAGCGTGAGGACCAGAAACTAGAGGCCTTTGCCCTGGAGAGGCATTTGGCCTGGAGAAGCATTTGGCCTGGAGAAACATTTGGCCTGGTTAAGCATTCAGGCTTTTGAGCAGCCGTTCAGCTGAGACCCATTCTGGATGAGGGCTCGGGGCATCCAGTCTGAGGAAACAAGACCAGCTGAGGATCCAGCGAGGTGAGATAGCTGTGGTCTGTTCTGTCTCTTTGACCTTCCAGTGTTCACCCCAATACCTGGCTCAGGTTTGATTTTATTAATAAGAACTTTTAAGACTCATGCTACAATAAAGAAATGAAAGTTTGGCTTAATGTATGTCCAGAGAGTGTGAAAAGTTCACCAGTCATGTCCAGCAAACAATGTCCAAGGCCATATTGTACACTGATTGAAATTCATACCAGGGAAAGTGATTTTTGTAGTTAGGATGATTTAACAATTTATGATTATTTTTATTCTTTATGCATTCAAATCCTTGAAATTTTTTTCAACAAAATACCAACAAATAGTTTGATCACTTTTTTGAAGACAAGAAGTCAGAATTTAACATGTGAGACTGAAGATCACAGGTATTATGTTTTACATGTAGTTTAGTCAAAGCAGCATCTTTCCTAATTTCCATGTATAAATCTTAAGAGGGGGACTTTCTTTTTGTTTTGCACATACCTGTAGGAAGTGTATGTAAAGCTTTCCCTCCCCTTAACTGTTGCCTTTTCCCTGTAGCTAAAATAGGTCTTCACTAAACTCTTCATGCTGGAAGGCATTGAATTAAAAACACAAAAATTGGGGTTGGGGATTTAGCTCCGTAGTAGAGCGCTTGCCTAGCAAGCCCAAGGCCCTAGGTTCGGTCCTCAGCTCTGGGAAAAAAAAAAACACATAAATTATTGGGAAAGTGTAGTGGGTGACAAGCTCAAACTGGTGTGCAAAATTGTCCTTAAAATGGTTCAAATATACATGGACAGAGCAATCCACAGAACCAGAATTCACTTAACAAAGCCCAATATTGAAGTAAAAATTCCTTCAAAAGAATTCTGGGGAATTCAGAATATCCCTAGTATTTTATCCATATAGTGGTGTTTTTATGTGTGTTTTAAACATCTGGTATGTTTAAAACTTAAAGCTAAATTTCCACAAGAGCTTCATAATTAATATATTTCACATATAATTATGAAAAGTGTATACTTGTAGAGGTCTACACAAATACATGGAACTTTGTATATACATATACTTGATTTTTCTATGTTAATGCTTCATAATTAATATATTTTATATACATTTAAATATATACATATACAGGTATACACAAAAGCATATATACAAGTGTGTGTATGTGCAGCTCTATTTGAATTTTTCACTCTTGCAAACTTAAAATCAGAGGAATCTGCTTGAGTATAACAAGTCTATGTCATCACAAAATGAGTTAACATGAAACAAATATTGTTCTCTTTTCTGATGGCACTTGCAGAGGCAAAGCACAAAATGTTTGGGCAGGTGCTAATGTTCAGTCAGAATTCCATAGCAACATTATGCATGGTAAAATGATAACCTTTTGTTTACCTTTGATCTCCTCTGCTGATTATTGCTATTTAGTGATTAATTTACCTGGAAAAGGAGACTATCTGAAAGTCTATTAATTTTTTATTATTATTGTGGACATTGGAGTTAAGTTTTTAATTTGAAAGATGATCGTACCACAATATTTTTAAATTCCTCAAAATTAGATTTTGAGGTTAATAGAATAGACTGAATGGCTTTGCTAAAACTCAAATGTAATGTTTTAAAATATATTATTAGGAGATTATTACTATTGAAGCCACAAACTTCTTGGCTTGCCTAGCTGAGGTTATCATTCTTCTGATTGTCTCCTTGTGCCCATGTCCATGTAATCAATAACCATTCCTGGGCCCTGTCATTTTTCTTTACAGCTACACAAATTTTGAGAAACATGGTTGAAACTTTGGTCAAATATTTCTCTGAAATCTTCAGATATTAAACATTATAAAGTAATCTAAGTTGGTATGCTACAAAATTAATGTATTGTTCCCTGATATGATCTATAGTAATTATTATTCATATTAAGATGAAAAACTCATGTTTTGTAAAGTGAGAGAGAAAGTCTCAGTCTTAACTACTCATAGTAAGAATTTTGTATATTTTATTTAAAATACTGTGGTGTTTAGATACTCAAAATTCTTTCAAATAAATCACACATTATATTGCACACTGAAGTCTACCGGACTTTATTAGTCTACCCGTCTAGTAAATATACTTAGTAGTCTCCCAGACATTATTCTTTGGACAGCATTGGTGATCCTGAATGGTAATTTCTCATGGAAATAATTTATGACCATATTTCACAACAGCCTTGATCTTACTATAAATGACTCCATGAATACCTTGGAGGAAACGCCTTTTGTCAAATGGTATTATGCCAAAATTTAAAATTTTAATGAATCTACTTCAAAATATTTCACAATCTTCATATTAATGTCTGTTCCCTTTCTGCTGAATCACTATGATGTATATATAAGAAAAAACAAGCTACAATAGGATAAAATAGATCTCCTGCGGCATGTGAAAAAAATACATATTCATCCTAGACTGGCCACTGATAACAGGAAAAACTTCCAACAGTATCTATCTTAGTGAGTCAGTGAGTGGATTGGTGTTATAGAGGTATGGGAAAGAATGTACTTACAGAACATCATAGAAAATGTCTTCTCAACCTGGGTGAGAACTCTTGCAATCTGTACCTGCTTGACTTATAAGCAGCTCTAGTAAAGTCTCCTTTTGCACAATGATTGTTTAGGACTTATAAAAACCCTTGAGAGGGCATTGTGAATCCATACCTTTATGAGCTTGCTGAGCCTAAGTTTCTGTTAGCTGCCTGAGTCTTAGGATCCATTTCTTCCTCCTAGGTGGCAATATTTTAATTCAGCATAAATATCTACACAAAAATAGCCTATTAAAGTTTCCAATGATTTAAAATCCATTTCGTTTTTATTTATTTTGTTATTTAACAAATTCATACATGTATATAATCTGTTCTAATTAATTTCTATTCTGACTCTCTCCTATCTCTCACAAATTTCTACCAGCCATCACTCATCACAACATGACTTTCTCATGTGAGCCATTTCGCTTATCCAGGGCCAGGCCTGTGAACACTAGACTGAAACCATCCATTGGATCTTGATTTGGTCAGCAGTGGGTATAACAAGGTAATGACTCTCCCTTTTCCTTAGCTTATCAGTAATAGTCTACCAGTGAGGAGGAGAGACTCCTGCACCCCTCCTTCATCCGTCTTTGACTATTACTTGCTTATTCTTGTGCTGACCCAGTGTAGGCATCTAAAGTTACTGTGAGTTCATGCTTGCAATAGTTATGACTTGCCCAGGAGAAGGCATTTCAAAGCCATGCTCTATGTTTTCAAACTTTATGTTCTTTCCAATTTTGCTTCTCTAATGTCAGTTGAGCCTTTTGGGTGATGGTAAATATCTTGTTAGGACAAAGCACTGTCATACATTTTAAGAACTCTACACAGCTAGGAATCTCTGTATTTACCAACATTCACTTGAAAGAGAGGCATATCTTATTAAGTCAAAAACAACGTAAGTCTCTAGATATAATACAAATGTTTAGAAGGTAGCTAGCTTGAAACTATGTTAGTTGGCTAAACAACAGCAATCAGTTCTTCCCTAGAGCATATGAGCTTTCTTGTCATGGATTTTTGGCCAGGTTTATATATTCCCTCCTATGGAGTGTTTCTCAAATCCAATCAGAGAGCAATTGGTGACTTTATTTTTAAAAAATGCACTATTTCACAAGAGGGCACATCTTGGCTAGTAGGTTGTTCTCAAAGATGATAGAATTCAAGCTGGATAATATGACTTGGCTTTCTCCCCAAGCCCCCACATAGAGTTGGGACTGTGAAAGCTATCCACAATTCAGGATCTTTCAACTGTGTTCTTTCTGAGCTTGACCTCTCTAGATCATGCTGCCAGAGTATATGGTGCCTTCAGTGACTAAGAGGGTGGGTTGGAAGAGAGGGTTTTAATCAAAACTAAGCTGGAAAAAAAATATGAAAACCTACTGTCTTATAAGCAAATTTGAAAATGTAATCTATAATTTTGTTATTGTTAGTAACACGAATCCAATCAATTTGACCATGTACTTGTGGTTGTGGGGCACTTTACTTGGGAATGAATAACCTTCCAGTGGACACATCCCCAAAGAAAATGGTTCCTCAGCAAATCCTGGACCTGAAATCCATAGGAAGACAGGTTGGCAGGTTCCAGGAGGAGTTTAGGGAGTTACTGGAAGGGTGAATAATATCAAAATATATTTTACACATGTATGAAATTTTCAAAGAGTTAAATAATTTAAAGGGGAAATGAACCATTATAACTAAGAAAAATATATCTTATTTTTATTATTATTAACATATTATCATTATGAATAATATATAATTTATATATTATTATAAGTCATATATATTATAAAATTACATATATTTTAAAATAACAGAAGAGTTTAAAGAGAAGTAACTTGTATGGCTGGCAAACATTGCTTAAAGAAGCCATGGATTATTATAGAAAATATACAATAATGAGATACTATTTTATGAGATATTGGTTAAGAATATTCCAGAAAATCCCTAAGCAAAAAGTATTTTTTCATTATTTTGGTTGTCCATCAGAATTAGATGATAGTTCCTTATTGTCATGCAATAAAGTCTTTTACTTACACAGAAATAATAAGATCAATGAGTGAAATAGTCATAAATTCTCTCTGTGTATCTCTTTGGAAATGGAAAGCTTCATGTAAGTTGAAGAGATATGACCACCCCTTTATCACAAATACATTTTTTTAATTACTTGACTCAGTGCTATGATTTTTTTTAATCAGATAAAGAATATCAACTTTACAGGATCTTTATGCTATAGTCAAATATTATGGTTTCAGAGAGCCAAAGAACCATTCCTGCCTTTCCTGTTCTTTCTTTTTTTTTTTAAAAAAAAAAAAACTGTTTGGGAGGCCCCCAGGCAGTGGAGCCGGGACCTGTCCTTGGTGCATGGGCTGGCTTTTTGGAGCCTGGGTCCTATGCTGGGACACTTTGCTCAGCCTTGGTGTAGGGAGGAGGAGACTGGACCTGCCCTCTCCAGGGGAGACCTTGCCTTGGAGGAGGTGGGAATGGAGGGTGGATTGGGGGGAGGGCTGGGGGTTTGGAGGAGGGAGGATAGGGAATCCATGGCTGATATGTGAAATTAAGTTAATTATAAAATAAAAATATTAAATAAAAAATAAAATAAAAATAAAAGGAAAAAAAGTTCTTCAAATCACGTAGCAATTTTTCAAAACTCTCAATCAAAATCCTTAAGTACTTTTTCTTGAGCCTATTTTATATAAACTTATCCTACTAACTGTCACTTTGACATCACTGTTTAAGATAATAGTCCCTTAAATTGTGGCGACAGACTAGGGTTGCATTAGTGAACTCAAAGGAATGGCACAGTGTGAGCTACTCATCTGTTACCGATGAGGACAGGGCATTTAAACACTAGTAAAATTCTTAAATTAAAAACACTGTCAAAAATTATGTAGTGAAGTCTCACACTTTTAAAATAGTTCCTACCTTAAAACATACTGTAGGTATCTGAACTTCAATAATGGACTGATAGTTGAATGACAGCATGTCTCAGAGGTGACGGGGCAATTACCCCTCTCTCACCTGCAGCCTTTCATGTAAGCCCCCAAATGAAGCTTTTCTGAATGATAGGAAGGAAATAAAATAGGTAAGTATATGATCAAACCATTCCCTTTGGCAATCTAAAACAAATGGAACATTCAGTATTGTACATGCACAGGATGTTAGAATAGGGCTGAATGTTTCTATACCAAAACTCAGGAAGGTTAATTAAAGTTCAAAGGAAAACACATAAAATAGTGACACAGATTACATATTAAACCATCACCAACCCTAACGTTCCAAAAAGAGAAGCTAATTTGCGGAGTTAAAAATACAGTTTTTACATATGTATTTTAGCCTGGTCAATGAACCAAATCAAATCATCTAATGAATTCAGTAAGCTTAAGAGGGATTAATTATCTTGGTAATTATTCATTATGAATTAAGAAATTAAAAAGTGATAAATTATTTTGTTAGAAGAAAATGGTGGTTGTCAATTTGTTATAAATTCTCATAGCATTTATCATAATAACATTACTCATGCACAGCTGCTCTGTTCTTAATATATATGAACAATTTCATAGCAATTCATTTGAAAACAGCATCCTTTGTGCATAGGAGTGGAGCTGATTGTGTAAGATACATTACATTAGACATATAAGATTAACTTCTTGTGTGCTACAAATTAGTTTTAAGAGGATAAGTCATCTTTCTGGGTGAAGTCTAAGATAAGTCCCTGAAATATTGTATTGCTAATTTAAGTAGGATAGCACCCAATTTTCCTCATTATTGAACAGTAAAGTCAAATTCTATTAATATAAAAGATATCACTGTGCAATGTGAATTTCAATGTGGTCCAACTCCCAGGGAAAGAGAAAATCCATCCTGGCTTAATTATTCACACAGTTGTATTACAAGGTCAACTACAAGTATGGATTGAGCACTGAGATTTTTTTTCTCCCTGTTCAATGTCCCTGCCTTAGCACATCAACAAATAGCCTGTCATTTCTCCCCCAAGTGCAGAACTACTGTAGGAACCCATCAGAAGGTCACCTTTTCATTTGCCGTGCCCTCCTGTCCCTCAGCTGATTCTTTTTAATTATGGAAGTGCCCTAAAAGATTGAAGAATGGGACAGATTTTGAAGAAATGTGCTTTTTACAAGTGAGTGGATTTAATTTGTCCTAAATTTATGAAGTTTATCATCCATAGTGGCTCATGCTGGCAAAGGACACTCTTTCCATGTCTTCTTCTTGTTGGTCAACATGTATTGGAGTCCATAGCCTGCTGCCAGAGCACACTGCGGGGACCATCCCTCCCCAGCTTTCCTCCTCTGACTCTCCCATTTGTCAAATCCTTAGTTTGAAATCCCTCAGGATCTTTCCAGATTCATTCTCTTTGGTGGAAAGAAAAGAAGAGATAACTTCTCTTGACACTGAATATTTGATCATAACATGGCATGTAGAAGTCACACTCTTTATGCATTTTTATGTATTGAGATAGATTGTTCTCTTTGTGTCTACTAGTCTAGATGACATCCAGTATATTTATTTCCCCATTGTTTTTTCTTCAGAATATTTTTCCTATTATAAAAAACTGAATTATTAACAGCAGCATTGTTTTTAAATTTACCTCTTTATTTCGACTGTCAGTTTTTGTTTCATGTAGTTTTGGATTATTCTGTTGACCTCTTGAAGACTTGATACTTTTATGAATATTAATCACTTATGCTCATCTCCAGCAATGTGTTTAATATTAAAATCTACTTTCTCTGATATGACTAAAATCTACATTTGCTTTGTGTTATTGCATTGCATACATTTTTATTCTTTTACTCTGTATCATTGGAACAAAATTATGTCTCCTATAAAAAGTAAATTCTTGAATCATTATTTAAAAATCCAATCTGGTATCTTGTAATCCATCTCATGGTTTTGCCATTTTTATAAAATTTTAAATGAAAATTATTGTTTATAACCATATGGCAGATTTTATATCTTCTCTTTTTGCACATATCTTATTTATTATGACTTTCTGTTTCTCTTTCTCTGTTGCATTTTTATACTTATTAGATCTGTTTTCATTTACATAATTTATTGGTTGTTCTGGAGCTTACAATATACATCTTAACTCACCAAACATTACTAAACATTTATACAGATTATTTTTGATAAAATATAGACTTTTTATTTATATGTTTCCACTTCCACTTTTTAAAATAATTCTTTTTATATATATCACATAAAATATTTTAAATGATAATGATGAATGCATTTATAAATTACTGATCAATATCAATATTATATATAGCTATATAAAGAAACTTTGGAAATTAAAAAAATTCTATCTGTGAGATTTGTACAATATTCAATTTTTATTATGGCAGTATTGTTTTATTTATTTCTTAAGGAGAATTTAATTACTTATCACACATAATTTCAATTTTCCACAATAGACTTACTCTCAAACATATCCCTTATTTTTGGCTATATATATATATATATATATATATATATATGCAATTCCCAGACATCACTAACTCATCTTTAATATTTTATTTGTTAATTGTTTACATCACATTCCTTTTGTTAATTATTTGCATCACTAGAGAAAAGTATAAAATTATACTGTCTGTATGGTAGTTCACAGGAGTTTTTTTTCACACTATTCTGCAGGGTAGGAGTTAGTTGTTCTATATATGGAAGGTGGCAAGTGTGGCACTCAGCTCACAGCATGTTTATTAATCCATAGATGTGTCACTCAAAAGCATGTATGTTTCGCCTGAAGAGTATTTCAACCTGCCTGAGATACCTGTGCTTTTTATGTTCAGTCCGTTTTTTAGAAGCTGTTCCTTAGTTGGAGTAGCCTGTTTTCAGGGTTGCTGTTTGTTGGAAGTTGTTGTTCATGCATTAGACTTCTGCTATGGGTTGCTGGGTCTGTACCCAGAATGGGAAGTACCATTAAATATGTTTCATATCTTTTGCTTAATTCTGTGTGTTGGAGCACCCTAACAATATTCCCAGTTTCCCAATCTACAGGTTTGAAAGATTTCCAGGAGGGCTTTTCAAGAATTACTTTTTCTAGGTCTTAGATTTCTGAGTCAACTGTTCTTTTGTTTGTCACAGTAAACAGACTGTGCTCAGGGTTAGTTCTAAATTGTCTCAAACCAAGACTATTTCTCAGAGATCAACTTGGAGAGACAAAAAAAAAAGTATATATACCCAAACATTCCAGGACAATCTTGCTGAGGCACAGAACATCAGTTTCAATGTCCTTTCTCCCAAAACCCTCAGGGCATTTCTGTAGTCATACTAGCTCATTTGTGTAGACTAGTAGAGAGGCAGTGATCATACATCAAGAAGTTGGACTCATAGAATGTTATCTTTTGGTTAAAAATATGAATATTTGATACCAGTGTTCACATCATTTATATCTGGCTATTGACTTTTCTTGTCAATATATATAATTATATGTCATGCATTATATTTTTGAGCATCATTGAGAAGAGAAGAACCATCACGTAAGAATTGTAGGACTGGGAAGATGATAGAGGGCTTGCTGGACAAAGTATAAGGACTAGAGTTCACATCTCAACACTAATGTTAGTTGTGATGGAACATTTTAGAGATAGAAAAAGTGAATCTTCTGTGCAAGCTGGATTTTGGCTAGCCAGACTAGGCAAAACAGTGAGTCATCTATTCAGCAAAGACCCTCCCTTATAAAACAAGGTGGAAACAAATGTAGAAATATATGTGTTGTCAACTTTGACTCTCTACATGAACACACAAATACACATATGGACATGCCTGCATATAGACACATATGAACAGTATACCTATATATGGATATAACATGAATTACTAAATGGTCTTATTAATAAAAAAAAATAGAGCCAGATATTGAGGTGAAAGCTGAAAGATCAGGAAAAAGAACAAGTCAGAGCCAACCTCACCTCACCAACTCCTCAGCCAATCCTGTTTCCATGAATCCTCAGACTGAAAGCCTCTGAGTCCCCTGAGGGTCTCAGTTGAACTGCTGCTTAGTTCCTGTCTCCTCACACCTTATATACCATCATCCACCCAGCCATGTCACTTCCTGAGATTAAAGATGTGTATGCTTTCTAAGGAAAGGCAAGAGATCTCAAGTGCTGGGATTGAAGGTGTGTGTCACCAAGCCTGGCTCTGTTCCCAGTGTGGCCTTGAACTCACAGAGATCCAGACAGATCTCTGTCTCCCAAGTGATAGGATTAAGGATGTGTGCCATCACTGTCTGGCCTCTATGTCTAATCTAGTGGCTGACTCTGTCCTCTGATCCCCAGATAAGTTTTATTGGAGTGAACAATATATCACCACAAATGGATGCCAAAGAATGCCTTTGACATTTCACTTCTCTAATTTATTATCCTAATAGAGAAGCTATGTCAGAGCTACTCATACATTAAAATGCTCAGAAAATATCAAGGCAGAACAAGCACTACTGAGTATTTTCTGTCATAGAATGCTATTGGGGAAACTAAAATTTCTGACTACAAAGATGAGTGGAACTGCTCTTATATCATGGATATAAATTCTGCTGTTCTCTCTGGTTCTGGAACAGTGAGTACTTCACAAGTCATGGCTTCTCATTACTGACCCATTAGTGCCCTCAATTCTTATAACAAAATATAAAACTTTCAAAAGGTATATGATAGCTATGAATTTATATTATACCAAACTGGTGTTCAGACAGGCTTGCAAAATTACTTGGAGATAGTAATGTGAAATTATTGTGGATTTTAAGTGTGAGGGTCACCCAGTGATTCCATGTTCTCATGTCTCTGGCTTCGATGTAACTCAATTAATAAAATCCTTATGTAGTCTTCAAATTCATATAAAGAATGTCATAGTCATTGTTATAGCTCCTCCTTTGAAGACTATAAATTTCAATTTATTTCCTGCTGAGTCCTGTGTACCTTTTCTTATACCTTCCCAGTTTTGCATTGAAAGTTCAAATGATTTTCCTGAATGCAACAAAAGTATACTAGTCATTTATGTTTTTTTAAACAATTATTCTAATAAGACTCTAGGAAAGGGGTCCTATGAGCTACACTGCCTGGATGACCAGGAACCAGAATCTGATTAGCCCAGAGACCTAGGCTAGAACCTAACATGACTGGCAAAGATAAATAAATAAACAAACAAATAAATAAATAAATAAATAAATAAATAAATAAATAAATAAATAAAAACACAATAAAATGATTCCTAATGATATTCTGCTATACACATAGAAGATCAGGACTGTGTCTAGTCATTCTCAGAGAGACTTCATCTGGCAGAAGATGGGAGAGGGTGCTGAGACCCACAGCCAGTCAAAATTATGAGATGAAAGAACCTAAACTGGAAGTCTCCACTGGATCCCTCCCCATGGGAGAACCCCATGGAAGTGGAGGGACTGTCAGAGTCAGTGGAGATGGAGAACATCAGGAGAACACAGCTCACTAAATCAACTTATCAGGGCTCATAGAGATGGAAGCAGCAAGCACAGGGCCTGCATGGGTCTACACAAGGTCATCTATGTATATGTTATGGCTGTTATGGTGTTTTTGTGAGACTCCTAACAGTGGGAGTGGGTGGGTCTCTCACTCCTATTATAAATATATAAATAAATATATCTATATCTATATATACATTTATACACATGTACATATAAGATTTATATCAGCCTTTATGGTTAACATCACTTTCCTTGTTAAAAAATGGATGTATGAGCCGGGCGGTGGTGGCGCACGCCTTTAATTCCAGCACTCGGGAGGCAGAGGCAGGTGGATCTCCATGAGTTCGAGGCCAGCCTGGTCTCCAAAGTGAGTTCCAGCAGAGATCTGCCTGCCTCTGCCTTCCAAGTGCTGAGATTAAAGGCGTGTGCCACCACAGGACATGTATTTTAAAAGCAGTTTGATCCTATGTCCCTTTAGCAGAATCGTATTAGGAGGGTCTATGATCTCCATAGAATTTTGAGCAGAATTTTCTCTTCTTTTTGTTTGTTTTTATATTTTATTTTTTTATTTTACATACCAACCACTGTTCCCTCTCCCTCCACTTCTCCCATTTCTCCCCTGACCTCTCCTCAATCCAATCACTAGTCATAGGGGGTAAGGCCTCCCTTGGGTAGTCAACACCAGCTAGCATACCAAGTTGGGGCAGGACTAAGCCCCTCCCCCCTGCATCAAGGCTGAGTAAGACATCCTGCCATAGAGAATTGGCTCTAAAAAGCCAATTCATGTACCCAGGATAGGTCCTGGTCCCATTACCAGGGGCCCCACAAGCAGATCAAGCCACACAACTGTCACTCACATTCAGGGGGTCTAGTTCAGTCCCATGCAGGTTTCCCAGCTCTCAGTCCAGAGTCCATGAGCTCCCACTAGCTTGGATCAGCTGTCACTGTTGTTTTTCCCATCATGATCTTGACCTGCTTTGCTCCTATAGTTGAGCAGAATTTTCAATGCCAGGCATTGTAATAACCTCTTGTGAGCAGGCCTTACATCCCACTAGAGATCTGTTAGGATATCCAATAACACTGACTCCATTAGTGTCAGGAGTGTACTAGTGAGCATATCTTGCTAGGCTGATCATTACTGCAGGTCTCAGTGCTTACAAATAGTCAATCCTGTTGATAATTTTTCTCTCCCAGCACCTTGATTCACACCTTCTGTCACTATGCAATTTTGCCAACAAAGATGTTTCTAAGTCAGTACCAGCATGATTCTTCCATGTTCTGACATCAAAGTGTGTGGTATTCTCAGCAATAGAGTCTTGTTTTCAAGTTCCAGTGTGTAAGCAAGAGCAATGACAATAGCCTATATTGTTGTGAGGGTCTCTGGCACTGTATTTTTTGCTTGGTACACTATGCCTTTTGGAAGGAACACTGGGAATAGTGCTCCTCTTAGAAGCTACATGTAGTCATTTTTGATACAAATTTGCTCATAATGAATTTCTATTATAGTATTGATGTTAGAACTGTTGTAGTAAAGCTATACCTTTTATTTCTGATATCAGTAATTTATGTTTCTCTCTTCCTATTTTTCTTATAAAACTACACAATCAGATAATTATTTCCTTACAACTAACTGATGCAAAAGAATTATCTTTCTTCATCTATTTCTTATTTGCTCCTTTAATATTTTAGAAAAGTCTCCAATGATAAGCTGTGTTCAAGCTTTGTCTATTCTTCAGGTAGTATAGCTGGAGTTTTCTCCAGTCCCACCTAGGCCCGCAGGCACTCAGACCCAAATAAACACAAAGAGGCCTGTATTAATTAAAACTGTATGGCCTAATGGCTCAGGCTTCTTGCTAGCTAGATCTTACATCTTAAATCAACCCATTTTTATAAATCTATACCTTGCCACATGGCTCATGGCTTACCGGTATCTTTACATTTTGCTTCCTTTGTGTCTGGCTGGTGACTCCTAACCCCGCCTTCCTGTTCCCAGAATTCTCCTCTCTCCTTATCCCGCCTATACTATACTTCCTGCCTGGCTACTGGCCAATCAGCATTTTATTTATCAACCAAATCAGAGCAACACATTCACAGCATACAGAACAATATCCACAGCAAGGTAGTACCTTTTCCCTTTCTGGAATATCAGGCCTTCAATCACTTCTGTGGCATGAAACTCAACTAGACATTTCTCTTCAACATTTTAATTCACTGGTAACAAACTTCTGAAATCAGTAAGTCCCGGTGAACTTCCTTTCATCTTTTAATGTTCCTCAATATCATTATAGATAACATGTTAGAAATCTAAGCTGAACAATCAGATTTCTAGTATTACTTATGAGTTAAATTATGTGTTAATGGGGTCAAAAAGTTACAAATGGAAATGTTTCTGCTTGAACATATTTCACGAGAACTTAAGATTATTAAGAGCAATGAAAAGATGGCAGATGGATTTTTTGAAAAATGGGTTTTAGAACTTAATTCATAAGGAAAGATTTGCTTTGAAAAATTATATCATTAGTGAAATAAAATGCCTTTCTCCTAACATAATGACTGAGTTCACAAAAGTCAGCCTAGATAGGTGATTATGGATTTTAAAATGATCTACTTTTTCTCCTCAGTTATACCAAATATAAGGTTAAGAAATGGATGCTACAGTTATTAACACTTCACCCAGAAGAATGGTTAGTCTATGTGATTCCAACACATAAATTAAAAGAAGAAGCCTTTCAAAGCATTCTGAAATTACTAGTTCAAAATGACATCATTCCTAGTTCTGAGAATCTGTGGATGAGTTGCTTGTGATCACCAGTGACTGATAATATTGAATACAAGTTTTGAGGAGTGAAATATTGATGTGCATTTTACATTTTATGGGAGACAGTGAAATCTTGTGACAGAACTTTCAGCTGTGCCTGCGGCATGAACAATCCCACTGTGGTACTGTACCTTACCTGCTCTTTTATCGCATGGTAATCATCTTAATTTCCAGGTAAACTCTACAGCGCCGCCATTGATGCATCCTAAAAACCTTTAATTACCTCTATAACATTAGTAATGCAAGCTAGAAACTTAAATATGTCAGAGATGACATGATATAGTTCTTTTAAGTGATGATATCTGACTTAATAAGGAAATGTGTCACACATTGAGCTTAATGTGGCAAGACACATTAGAAATTACTGTCAGTGTTTTATACTTATACCTCATTTATGAAGGAAACACATTATGGGTATATATGGATAATATATTTAGGATTCGGAATTATCAGCTTCAGATATCCCTGAAGAGTCTTAGGAAACATCACTCATAGCTAAGCGGGAGCTACTGTGCCTCAGAATAGGATATTGGCATAGTGGGTTATTTAAGGTGATGTGCTCGACTTGGAGATGTATTCATGAGGATGACGTGCTGACATAACAAGTGGAAGATGTGTCACCAGGCAGAATTGCAATCAATAAAGCTCAGAGCATAACAGACGCTCAGACAGCAAGTGATTAGCAGGAATGAAGAAACTTAATCAGTCTATTCTCCAGGGCATACAGAAAGAAGGAATATGGCCAGAAGACCAGCACACTTTTGAGATAACTTGTTCAACTCACTACAGGTCTGTCTTCAGTGCCACTGCAAGAAAGAGAATTATTTATATGGTGGGAAATTCTAGCCTTGTTTGAGATTTTTAAATTTCCACTTTCATTTCCTATTTGCACACTTTCTTCCCAATGCTATTTAACATATGTGAAAATGCCTAGAAGTAGACGATTGTATTGAGAGCTTCAGAAAATTACTTCAAAATTTTATGACTCCTTTGTGTTTTGAAATGTTTCATTTGAGTCTGATGTCAAGGTTATTTTACATGTTATAATAAAAATTTGAATGTCTTAAAAGTAATAGGACCCATGGTGAACACAATGCAATATTTTCATTCATCTTGGAAAACACTGAAAGAAGCATGGTGTTGCAAGGAAGAAATGATAAATTACCCACCAATGAAAGAACATGACTGTAGCAACAAGCAAAGAGAAGGGGTGGAATACTGAACTTAAACTATTTGTTCGTTAATATAAAATTCAGGAGCTGAGCAAAAGGTTCAGTGGGTAAGGTGTTTGCCGTGCAAGCATGCAAAGCAGTGCTCAGATCCCCAGCACATACGCAATGGCATGCTGACAGCCTACTATTTATAGATGCAACTCGGGGTAACCAGAGCAAGCTAGCCAGCGAATCTAGCCAAACCAGTGAGCTCTGGATTGAAGCAAGAAATCCTACTTCAATGTGCAAGATGGAGAACAATCAAGGAAGCCATATGATGTCAACTTCTGATCTTCACATTCATGAGCACATTTATGTACATGCACCCATATGTGAGCACACACATATGAACACTTCTACACACAGGCATACATACCACACATAAACATACATGCAAAATATGAACTTTAGTTTTCCTTAAAATTTTAATATAAGATTTTTCTCATGATATGATTTAAATACTAATTATTCTCATTTGAATTTACTGAATAAAATTCGGTTTTAAATTTTAATAACATCAAAGTTTCAGAAATAGAGCAGCAGCTGAACCTCTTGCAAAGAGTAACATGTGGTTTTGGTAATCATTGCCCTACTTGGAGCCAGTTCTTATCATTAAACAAAACAGTTTGAGGACCTGGATAGATGTTGGAGCTTGTATTTGATTTGTCTCTTCAGAAAGGTGGATGGAGTCTGGGCTTAAAAAAATGTTTTCTCTCTAAAGAAATAACAACATGCACAGTTGAATGTGAGCAGTGCTTGCCACCAAGACCAGTGATCTGAGTTTGATTCCAAGGACTCACATGGTGGAAGCAGAAAACAAATTCATTCAAGTTTCCCTCTCACCTTCACATGTGTGCCATGGCATATATAGCATGTACACACATAAACACAAACACACAATAAATAAATAAATAAATAAATAAATAAATAAATAAAGATTTTAATTATGAATACAGCAGTGACACATGGGTTATACGTTTCATACAGGGTAGAATACAATAGATGTTTACTATGAGAATACTTTCATTCCTCATTCTCTTTTACAGCTTACAATAGGAGAGATGATTTTAAATATCCTGGAGTGCAGTGGGATTCAAGTGTCATTGTTGCCACCTTGTATGGAGGAGATTCTGCCTTTGAACTTCTTACACTATGGATTCAAGAGTCTCTCGGTATTTTAAACTATGCCAGTTTATCTTAATTAATCCTATATTATTGTTCTGAAAATTCTGATATTTCTGCTTTCCCCTGTGAGCTTGCAGGAGTTGTTTGTAGTTACTTATATTGATATGTAAAAGGATGGTTATTGTCGAGGGCCGTCAGAGTATACAGAGGGTGATAACTGGTGTTCATATGTCAACCCACCAAATGAATGACTCTTTGATGGTAAGCCCCACCTGGCAAGGCCATGAGGTTAGTGACTATAAATGATCAGTTTCTCCTTGTCTGTGTTTCTTTCATGTGCCACTTCATTTCTTCCCTAAGAACTGCATTTATTACTTAAGAACAGCTATGATATTTCCCCATTTACTGTTCATTTCCATGTAATGTGTACATGCAATCTCATGGTTGCATCTCAATCTTATGGGCACACATAACTGTGGATAGCCAAGAAGATGGTTTCTTATTAAACTGTACAATTTTGATGACTAGAAACATACTAAAATATGCTTCATAACTAGGTCTATTGTTGCATGTGGACTGTAGACCCTTAGAGGTCTTGTTCTCCATCCTTAGCCACTGACAAGTCAAAATTGTCCAGACAAAGTGTTCTGGTGGAACTTTTACAGGGCAGGATTACAGTTGCCTGGTCTTGTTGGACCAAAACCCTTCAGAAGAATTAGTGAACTAGAAGTGGTAGTGAAGGTGTCTGTCCTTCATATATCTTAGTCCTTCCAGAGATCAATAGCACCTATGTTACATAAGCTTCCTCCACCAGCACCTCTCCACTCTGATTCAAATAACAATTAACACTTTGTATTTATTTCTACACGAGTTTTTAGTGCAAGATTTTAGGCTCAGTAGACTAACTATGCACAGGTCCTGAGATCCAAGTGGTTAACATAAAAAAGGTGTTAACTGATATGTCTGGATATTATTAATCACATAAAATAGTACACGTATTCTTAGCCTCTTCCTTAGACCTCTCATTGGCTCAGATTCGTCCCTCGTAACCCTTGTAGCTATCCCTTTAAGAGATGAGTCAGAACTTTTTACAACCTACAGCTGTTGTCAGTCACCAATTAAGCTGAAAAAGTCTTTGCCAAGTGTGACTCTTATCAGAATGCTTGTCCATGAGAGTTTGCCTTATAGATTTTACTAACAAGTTTTGTGTGTGTGTGTGTGTGTGTGTGTGTGTGTGTGTGTGTGTGTGTGTATGCATGCATGCAAGCTTGGGAATTTGTAATGAGTAGTAGAATAAAGATGTAGAGGAGAATAAAGATGGAAGAAACAAAGAACACAACAATAAAGATCACACAGAATGAAGAGCATTGGCCCACATGTGTGAAGTTATTATAGAAATCTTTCAGTTTCCCCTTGCTCCTGGGATGCATTTCTTGGAGGACCCTGGATACGGGTAGAGGGAAGGTACCTCACCCCTACAGGTTAGAGTGACATAATACATAATCACAGCATGATAGGAGACATGAAGAAGGATATATAGATATCTGATAACATTTTGAATCAAGGTACATTTGATTCATCTTAAAGAATATAAAACATTACAGTTTTCTTGCATTTTATACATGGAAATGGTGAAACAGATCAAACTTTTAGATATTCATATTTCAGTTATTTTAGATATTTAAATATTTTGAGTCAAGTAAGTTACTACTTTAAATAATTTCTTGTCATGGTTTCATTGATTATTTTTGTAAATAATACTATAAGTTCCAGCATTTCTTTACTTTTTGAAAATCCTGTTAGAGTTGCTTTAGTGTATTATAAAGTACCCAGATTTCATCATCCACCTATTTAGCATCACGCCATGTCCTGCAGCAATTTTAATACATGTTTAAACTACAACTCTTCAGATGCTACTGTGACTGGAACTGCTGTTCAGATCATTCAGTTTCTGGAGGTTCTCTGAAAACTGCAACACAAACTTACTTGGCCTCGTGCATTATTCTCATTCTGTTTTTCCTTTCTTCAATAAACAAAGATACTTGGCCATATACAATCAGTCTTAATGAGATTTATGCATTTAAAATCAGCCTAGTATTAGACCTAAGAACTCTAGAAAATATGTTTCTTAATATTCTCTTAACCATGACCAATAATGGGTTGTTGCCTAATTAAGATTTATTTTTCATTATGAGGAAAGATGAGTTAACCAATTTGCTTTCAAAATGACTTAGAGTTTTATCACCACACATACTTCATTTTGCTAGTTTTTATTATTTGACACATATACTTATTTTATTTGAGTGTGTGTGTTGGTGTGGGTAGGGACTCTGTTTGCAATAGCATGCATATGAAGGTCAGAGGACAGTCTGTGAGAGTTGACACTGACCCATACATACCACGTGGGTCCTTGGGATCAAATTCAGGCTGCCATGCTTGACAATTAAGTTCCTTTCCACACTGAGCCACCTCACCATTCCCAAACTTCATTTTTCTTCCATTTGATATTGTCAGTGAAGAATTCTTTATCCTATGTAATTGAGGAAGAGAAAAATTAGAAGGTGCATTTAAATCACACTGTGCAGTATGTATGTCCAGTGTCCAACATGCTATTTGTGTCGAATGTTGGCTTTATCATCTTCTCTCTATCAATGATTGGACCTGCAACATGGCTCTTGATAAATGTGTATTTTTTTTTTTGCTTACCAGCAGCTCAAATATTCAATGAGATTAGTAATACCTTTACCTTTAATTTTAAAATTGTTATTTTTACTTTGCCTGGGGGTATGTGTATATACACATGAATGTGTGTGTGTGTGTGTGTGTGTGTGTGTGTGTGTGTCTGTGTGTTCATGTGAATGGAGGTCAGATATGTTCACTGGGTACCTTCTGCAACCATTCTTCACCTTGATTTTTTGAGACAGAGTCTCTTTCTCCGAACCTAGAGCCCATAGATTTGTTAAGACTAGCTGACCACAAAGCCCCATAGATGGTCTCATCTCTGCCTTTCCCATGCTGAAATTGCAGGCATGTCCTTCCCCTGACAAATACTTTGCTGACTGATACAACAAAAGAGTCCTTCAATATAGATTCCATTGATTAATTTTACTTAATGCAAGGCAGTTTTAAATAACATACTACTTTATAATGATCACACAAATTGCCGTAGACTGGGTGTCTTAAACTATAGAAATATGCTGTTTCCCAGTGCTTCTAGACTTTGCTCTTTGGTAACCTCTGGTGAGGATATTTTCTCACCTCCCCATGCTAGATAGTTTTATGTTAACTTGATACAAGCTAAAGCCATCTGAGGAGAGGAAGTCAAAATTGAGAAAATGTCTCCATAAGATTGGGTTGCAGGCAAGCCTGTAGGGCATTTTTAAAAATAGTTATTGATGGGTCATCAGATCCCAGCCCATTGTGGGTGGTGCCAACCCTGAGCTGGTGGTCCTGGGTTCTATAAGAAAGCAGTCTGATCAAGGCATGGGGATCAAGCCAGTAAGCATCACTCTCCCATGACCTCTGCATCAGCTCCTGTCTCCAGGTTCCTGCTCTGCTTGAGTTCCTATCCTAACTTCCTTCTGTGAGGGACAGTGCTGTGGAAGTGTGAGCCAAATAAACCTTTTCCTCCTAAGTTGCTTTGGTCATGGTGTCTCATTACAGCCATAGAAACCCTAACTAAGACACCTCTGATATTTTTGATGATTCTGTTACTTACCAACCAGATTTTCTTTTCTATATTTATCTCTAATTTCTAACCTCAAAGCTACATTATCTTTTACCCATGTACCTAGGCTGTATCATTCTAATCTCTGACATCTAATCCTATGACCACACTGCCTGCTATTCTTCACATGTCTATATATTTTGCCTTTTCTAAATTGTAAGACAACTTGCTATTGCAAGAGGAATCACTGTGAATATTCAGAATTATCTCACCTCACCTGCAGTAATAGATAATATTACTTTTCAATAAATACATATCGGCAGATTCTGAGGTGTAGGTACAGGCCATATATTTCATGGGGCCACAATTCAGTGTTGTACAGTGGGTAAAGTGTGTGACCTGCAATTTTCTCATGGCTAATGGACATAACTCATAACAAAATCCATATTTACTTAGTTAAAACTACCTTGTGTTGTCAGTGAAAAGGTGTATTGCACACATGAAAGAAAATACCCTCTCTGCCATCTTTTCACAGCTTATTTTAAGGAATGAAGGGTATGTGGATGCACCCTCTCTCCATCCTCTTCCTGTTATGAGACAGCTTACTTCAATCATCCCCTGAAGTCAATAGCTAAGGTCAATTCACATGATAGTTTTACCAGTATCACTGAGCAGAAAAGTTCCCATCAGTTGTGACTTTGAAAGTTGATTACATGAGTGCAAGAATTTCTTTAATTTCATGTCCTTATAAAATTTAAAAATTCATAATTAAAAGCCTGGCATACAATTCTGGATGTCAATTGAACATTTTTTGTAGAGACACATAATTTGTAAGTGGAGGCATTCATTACTGTAGACAGCCTTAGGTAACACATTAATTATATACTGACAGGTATGTAAACACATGCTAAGGCTCAATGCATTAGCAGCATTGAATTGTGTTATGTTTAAAAGTAGATACACACATTTCATATAGATGATTTAAATAGTTTAAGTAATTCCTAACTTAAAATATGACTCTATATAGAAACTGTCTGTATGATAATATTTCTTTCTGCATTTAAGAATTTTTATTTTCTTAATGACTTCAAACTGGAACAGCATTGATTTGCATTGAAGACTGTACAGGTGCCGATTTAACAAATGTTCCTAGTCTGCTAAATAGATCATATAACATTAAATATATACCTATATAAAAACATAAGGCAAACGTTCGGAAAAACTCACCCTGTTTATCATTTGCTATCACAGGAATTCTTGAATGACTTGAGCTTTAAGGACCTGCGTTTATCTTTCCTTTTCAATTGAGTTTTCATACAGTTAGTATTTACTTTTAATAATTGAGAGATAGCATTATTTGCACTTACACAGCCTATATTCTGAAGTGGGAAGACAAATTAAATGAGAAGACAAATAAGTTATCATTTGTGTGTGTGTGTGTGTGTGTGTGTGTGTGTGTGTGTGTGTGTACAGCATTAGATGCAACTGGGTTACAGTGAAATGTAAAACAACAACAAAGCCAAACAGGAAGAGCTGCAAGTGAGAAGTGTGGTTTCAGATTTAAGTATCTTAGACTACAGCAGCATAATTGAGCAGGAGCACTGGAGCAGAGGCTGGAAAGAGGCAAAGACACTAATTGCATATGAATATCTGGGGGATGTTGCTGCAAACAGTGTCATTGCAAAGGTCTTGGGGAAAAGAATTGTGCCACTCATCACAGGGAAACAAATGAAGGATCTCTGAGGTTAGAATACTAAAAGGAAGAGCAAGGGTTCTCACAAACATAAGGTTTTAACACAGAATAAATGGGAGAGCCACCGGGGAGGACTGTTATACCTTTATGTTTTATTGGCTATTCTATCAAATATTTTGGAAATGGGCTGGAATAAGGGTGAGGACACTGGAGTATGAAAAGAAAGAACAATATTTCTATTTCACAAGTGAGAGATATACCTAGTTTTGAATAAGATAACAATATTTGGTATGTCAAATATGAATGATTTTTGAACAAATTTTGGGAATGTTTTTCCTAAGTTTTACTGATCGACAAATTACTGTAAAATCCCAGTAACAAAAATAGCATGGAACTGACATAACACAGAAAAATTGACCAATGGAATTAAATAGAAGATGCAGAAAAAGCCTACACAGCTATTGTCATATGATTCACCACAAAGCTGCTAAAATACATTGGAAGTAAATTATGTTTAACAAGTTGTAGTGGGTACACATGAAAACAACATGTAGAGTTCTGAAACTAGATCCTGGTAATACTATGATATAGATATAGAGATAGAGATAGAGATAGAGATAGAGATATATATTTGAAATATATATATCAACTAAAGTAATTAAATCATTCAATGATCTTTAATTTAAAGACCAAAACCTTAACCTAATAGAAGCACATATAAGAGAGCCTTATTAAGACAGAGATAACAGGCAAAGAATTTCTGAGCAGAATGACAGTGGAACAGACTACTGGTGTTTCATCTGCTGAAAAGTTTCTGCTATGCACAGAGAAGAAGCAGAATGAAGAGACAGCAAATAGAATAAGATAAAATCTAAGGCATTTATGCATCCAAAAATAGAACAAACATCTAGAATATGTGAAGAACTCAATACAACAAACAACAAGATAATAATGCAAACAATGAATTGGTAACTGAACTGAACAGACATTTCTCAAATGAGGAAAGACAAATAGCCAACATCTTCAACCATCAGGAAAATGTGAATCAAGTCTACACTGAGATTCCATCTTACCCCAATCAGAATTGTTGTCACTAATAAAATATCAAATACTGGTGAAGAATCTGATCCAAAGGAACTTTGCATACTGCTAGTGTGCAGGTAAATGAGTTGAATGAATTTTCACCTTCATGAAAATCAACATGTAGCATCCAGGAAAAAATAAATATAGAATTACCAAGCAATCGGGTAACAGAACTTCTAGGAACATGACTAATGAGACAAAGTCATCATACAACAAAGACGTCTCCCCATGTAAACACATTCACAATAGCTGAGCTACTGAATAGGTTTCCATTATTGGATCAAAGGATAAATAAAATGTGCTCCATACACAAAATAGAGCTTTGCTCAACCATAAAGAATGAAATTACATGGATTGTAGAAAAATGGAAGGAAGTGAAGACAGCCATGTAAAGCAAATTGAACCAGACCCACAAATAAGAAACTCAGTTATTTCCTCCCATTTGTATTGTAGGAGGGAAATGAGTTTACAGCAAAAGTTAAGTGAGGGTTACAGTAGAAATTTTTGAAAGGAAAGAATTCATATAGTATGCATGATGGAAAATTGGTTACTATTTAAGGATAATGGAGAAACAAGTCAGAGATTTGAGTAATGTGTTTAGAATCAAAAACATATAGTGGATGTATGAACATATGTTTGTTGTTTACACCTGCCACTGCATACACCTTTATTTTATGTATCTCTGCATGCCTGCAGCTACACATTTGCATAGATATTTCCAAATTTCAGCAAGTATCTGCAATTAGTATATAATATACACTTAAATTTTAATTAGATATGTGTGAGTTTCACTTCTAAATATAAGAAATTAATCATTATAATTACTGAGAAACATTCAAGTGTCTATGTCTGTACACACAAACATGCACCTGTGAGCAGGATACCTCAGTTATCACGGCTATCTTCCACCTCATTTAATTCTATCCTCTGTATGAAAATCTCAAAGGTCACTACTTATCTAGTTCTCCTTTTTATATAAGACATCATACTCATTACAAATGAATTATAAGTGTGCAGCCCCACTGACCATGATTAACATCTTTCTCTATGTGTCCTTGATCAAATTTATAGAGAATAATTTTTCACTTAACACATAGGAAGCATTCAAAATGTTTACATAAAGCTAGACTTGTCTAAAGTACTCATTAAAGTGTGCAGCACACTGCTTGTGAATTATAAAGATTTATCGTCTCTACAGTGGTAGTTGGGCTTAATATCATCTTCATAACTATATAAGCTCTTTGAATAATAGGTTTTTAATTTTGTTTTCATTCTCTGCAGTTAAATAATTTTCATTCACATGAAAGATGAATTACCCCTGCTAATTTTGAAAGAGTGCTATTAAATGTTCGGTATGGAAATGGCTATCTGAATATCAAGGTAAAATGAACATAAACCAGGTACGTAGAGGAAAGCCAAATGCTACTCTCCTGCTAAACAAACACAGCAGTAACATGACCTCCTAACAACATTCGACTACACTCATAGATCAGTGCCTTGCTCAGCCATCATCACAGAGGCCCCCTGCATCAGATAGGAAAAAATACTGGGAACCAGAGCAAGACCTCATGCAGAGAATGAGAGACCTTGGAACACTGAAGAGCTCTGAAAGGGATGTCTGCATCAAATCATTCCTTTCAGAACCCGAGAATCCTGTGGAAGAGGAGGTAGAGAGTGTAAGAGCTAGCTCCAAGAGATAACCACTTGGTAATGAAAAATTAGTTTTCTCCTAGGGAGACTGGCTGGGGGAAACAAATCACTCTTAAGGGTAGGCCCATGCCCAGCAGTATAAGGCCAATACAAAACAAACTCAATGGTATTAATGGCATTAATGTTGTCAGTATATCTGTTTGTTTGTTTGTGACCTTACTGTTCCTTTACATATCTATCTGGCTGCCAGCTTGGGATTGTGGGGGATTCTTGTGTATGCATATGTGTTTGTCTCTATATCTACATGTGTTTCTTGTGATCTTTTTCTTGTTTGGTTGTTTTATCGTATTTTAATTTGTTTGCTTTTTATTTATCTTATTTTATTATTATTCCTTAGATGCCTATTTGTTTTCTAAGGAGAGACAGAAAGGGTGTGGATTCAGCTGGGAGGAGAAGTGGGGAGAAAAGGGAAGGTATTAATCAGAATATATTGTAGGAAAATTATCTATTTTCAAAAAAAGGGGGAAAGTAGCCAGTTACTCAGTGATCATGAACAAAGTCACACAGGAAACATAACAATAGAAAATGGCACAGAGTTAGAATGATGGGATTCCATGAATACAATGAAACATGAAGATTATGAGCTTAAGCTATGCTCTTAGGAAGAAAAGAAAGAAATCTGAAGGTTTAAATGACAAATTAATGACAAATTGCAGAATGTAAATATTAAGAGCTAAATAAATTAAGCTTAATTTCAACTTTGTATTCAGCAAACATATTTTCATAATTTCTACTTTGTAAAAATTGAATTTATTTTTAATTAGCATTTTTGAAGCATATTAAATTTTAAAACCAATAACAGAAATGTGTTGTGCCTTATGCCAGGATATAAAGTCATTATATTACTGTGTGTGTGAGCACCTCCTAGTATCACACTAATATATGATTCCAGCTGAGGGAAAACTGAAAACAAGTCATTTTAAGGAGGACTATGATTGGTCCAGACTCATCAATAAGAAATGTTAGAGTCACTTCATGAAATAAAAGCCAACACCATCTGATATGGTGGACAAGGACAGGAAGAGAGTAGTTACTTTTATTTCCTGTTAGCGTGCAACCATTAAAGGTGAGGATAATAATGAAGTGTTCTGCTTATTTTGTATTGTGTGTACATGTGTGTGTGTGTGTGTTTGTTTAGTGTTTTCTTGTTATTTTTCTCCTATAATATTTCAAATGTATTTTCAAATGTATGTAGACTTTATTTGATGTTTCAGTGGTTTGAATGAACACCTCACAGCTCTTGCCTGTGAACAGTTGGTCCCAAGTTAGTGGTGCTGTTTGGAGAAGTTATGAAACCTTTAAGAAGTATGCCAATGATGGGGAAAGTACATCTCTGTTAGCAGACATTGAGGGTGTACAGCCTCGCTCTGCTTCCAACTCTTCTAACTGCTCCTTGTTTCCCGGTGTGTGGTTGAGATGTGATCTCCCAGCTTCTTCTCCTGTCAGTGATTCTTTTCCCCTCCATGATGGATAACTGGGCAAAAACAAAACAAATCAAAACAACAACAACAACAAAACCCTCTTCCTTAAGGTGTGCTTGTTCATTGTATTTTATTACAACAACAGAAAAGTAATTGTCTCAATATTTTAGGGTTGTTAGTCAATTTTACATCACAGTATTTAACTCATGGAGTATCTGGAAAGAATTAAAGAATTTTCAAGGCCTCACTGATTTTCTCCTCAGGGTAGGGTTAGTGCACTTTAGTCATGCTCATGATACTTTTAAACATAAGCAAACTTGATTGTCCTTCCTGACATAGGTGTACCACTTTCAGTCAGCTGAAGATCTGAGTACAACAAAATGACATCACCCTTCTGAATAAAAGGCTGTGCCCTGTCTGGCCATCTTCAAGCTGAGGCATGGTGTATTGGGATTTTCTTTGTTTGATAGGTTGGTTTTCCTGTCTTCTGCTTGAAATTAAAGCATCTAATCTCCTGAATCTGAGCACAAGTGGCCTGCACTTTGCTGGTTCTCTGTGTCATGGCCTCACCCTGATCCTCACTCATTACTGTCTTGACTGCCTAGGCAAATGCAAACCATCCAGTTTTCCAATTCTCTGAACATACTTGCTGGCTCATGTGTACATGAGATTGGTTCTGGTTTTCTGGCCAAGCTAACATTAAAATACACCCTCAGATATGTTGTAACACAGAATTAAATCAAATTCAATCTCTAACTACTGGCACATGTTAATAATTGAAGCATAATTTGAATTTAATTCACATTATTAAAAGCAATGCATCATATGTTCATTTTGAAATCCAATAATGCCTTCAGTGTTTCTCATAAGTCATTATGAACACAACAAGTTTCTAAAGTTACACAGTCCAGGCTAATAACTTATCTGAAACCTGAAGTCCTCTATAATTAGTTATTTACTGAACACTTACTTTGACCATCTGTTATGTTTAAATGAGTGAAAGCCATTTCCTAACAAGGTGCACTTCCCCATTAATGATCAGATTATATGGATTACCAAAAAAAAATTAATGACTCCTCTAGATATTTGAATTTATTATTTTGAAAATATACATGTAAAATTCAAATTCATTTACCAAATTTATCAAGTTTAAGGTTATACTTGATTAATGCATGCTTCTGATATTTGCTATAATCTTCTAATCCCTAAATCATTCCTGATTAGCAGCCAAAGCAATACCACTACATTTCTACAACCAATTTTTTTTGGAAGGCCTAGCCAAGTATGCAATTCCCAGTTTTCAGAACCATGAAAAAGTTCCCTTTCTTCTTTGATGCTTAGCCTCTGGTTTATTTTTATTATAGCACAGACTAACAAAAAAACCAATACTAAGGAACCATTTTAATCAAGGATAAATCATAGGTACACAAATTCACCTATCTATGGTCTACATATCTATCATCTATCTATTGATTATTTATGTATCAATCTGCTATCAACTATCTGCCAATGATCTGTCTTATTGTGTTCATATTCTTATTTGCATATATATTTATATAACATGTGTATGTATATTTACATCTATCATCTCTCCAAATAATACTTCTACATGTATTTGATAAACATCCTAAATAATTTTTAAAAAATTACAAAAGTTTTATTAGGTAAAACTAAATCCTGAACAGCAGCAACAAAGCCAGGGGCATTATGTTAGCTATAGTAATAAAGCTAGAAACACTGATGTTAGGGCAGGCACACAGCCTAGATGAAGGTCTTTTCTGTCAAAGGTACTGGGCAAAACAGAAATACACAAACAAAAAAGATAAAATCTGAATCATATTTGAGCCATAGAAAAACAGTGAACTTTAGATAGATTAAAAAATTAGAGGAAAACCAGCAGAAACATGCTATGGAGCTTGTCAAATGGTTATCTTTGGACATAAGTATATATATGTAATATATACTTATATATTATATATAAGTATATATACTTATATATTATATATAATATATAATATATAATATATAATATATAATATATTATATATTATATATTATATATGTGTATGTATATATATATGCGTATGTGTATTTTTGTAAGATGTATAAATACAGTATATCAACTAATATATTTTACATATTTAAGTACATACTGCATTTGTTCTTATTGATAAATTACAACATTTTTTAATTTTGTCACCTTGTTTTTCCTATAACAGGTAGCTGAAGATGTCCGGAGAGTTTTGATGAGCAAGCATCATAGGAGACACCTGGAGTTTGTTGTGTGAAGGAAATATGTACTGCCATGTATGTCAGTGCATAGTCAGATCTTCACCAACAATCAATGAACTTAACACATCATGGGCAAAAACATTACTCAAGGATAATTTTGAAAATCTCCTAATCCTTGGAGTGTACTAAAAGGGCACCCATATTCTATAGTTGATTTGCATATTCATTCAAATGTGAACTCTATGTCAGTTTTATACAATATATATTTATATGCACATAAAACACACATATTCTTCCATCCCACAAAACTGTTCAAATAAGCCAAACACTGGTCTCTATAGGAACCAGGGTTTCTCTATTCTTTTTCTTACTTATTTTTATTCTTTTAGTCCTATTCCCTACATAGATTGTTTTTGCTTTTCTTATGAGTAAGTAGCAAACACCTTATACTATTTAGGAGTGGGAATTAACTTCTTTGCCCATAGAGAGGATGAGGCAATCAGAATGCAAATCATTAGGTAGAAAAATCTATGAAAGGGGTTTGTGTAGATGCCATACTAGTCAGGTGCAACTCCTCTATGTTCTGTTATCATGGGTTCGTGGGAATTAGAGCTGAGAATGTCTTTTCTCACACACTATTTTTCAGTTATAACTCTTAAGAAAGGTAGATTAACTATTGTTTCCCCTGAGGAAATGCTCATATTTACTGGATGCACTTCAGTCAACACCCTATATTTCTGGTATTAAGGCCATTTCCCCCATAGTTTTGACTAAGTTTTGCAAAAGTAGTTGTTGAATCCCACTATCCTCGCTGTGAAATTAGTTCTTCTAAGGCCTAACAAATCTCTATCTGATTCTTGCAGATTCTTTCTCCAACATTTCCTTGAGACTTAGAAACGTACTACAGCCTAATAAATAGGACCTCATGAAAGTGAAAAGCTTCTGCACAGCAAAACAAAGCAGAAGCAGCCTACAGAATGGGAAAGATTTTTAGAAACTACACATCTGATATTCAAAATATATAATGAAATAAAACTAAAACTAGCTATCAAGAAATAAATAAACCAATGGAAAAAATGGGGTACAAATCTAAACAGAATTGTTAAAGGAGAAAATTCAAATGTCTGAAAAACACTTAAATAAATGATCAACATCCTCAGTCATCAGGGAAATGCAAATTAAAAACTGCTCTGAGATTCTATCTTCTGTCAGAATGGCTAAGATGATTAAAACAAATGGCAGCACATGCTGGTGAGGATGTAGAGTAAGAAGAACACTTATACATTGATGGTGGGACTGCAAACTTGTACAGCCACTATGGAAATCAGTGTGATGGTTCCACAGGAAGATGAGAATCTATCTACTTCAAAATCCAGTTGTATCACTCTCCACATATACCCAAAAGATGCTTCATCTTACCAGAGAGATACTAGCTTAACTATATTCATTGCTGTTCTATTCATGATAGCTAAAAACAACCTAGGTATCCCTCAACAGAAGAATGAATAAAGAAAATGTTGTGCAGTTATACAATGGAATATTAAAAATGAAATCAAAATAGCAGCCTAGAGAAGGGAAGAAGGATTTCACCAACACCACATTTGACAAAGAGATATCCTAAATATATAAAGAACTCAAGAAAGTAGACATCAGCAAATCCAAACGATCCAATTAAAAAATGGGGTACAGATCGAAACGGATATTTCTCAGTAGAAGAATATCAAATGGTTGAGAAATACATAAAAGAAATGCTCTATATCCTTAGCCATCAGGGAAGTAGTTGATATCACTCAGGGGCCTGCTCTTTCCTGAAGGGAAACAGATCAGGAGTGGATCTGGGGAAGAATGGAGGTGGTGGTGGGGATTGGGAGGAATAGAGGTAGGGGGAAACTGTGGTCAGGATGCAATGTATGAGAGAAGAATAAATTTTAAAAAGGATCTGATGTGTTACTTATCTGGATTTTGTACTATATTTTGTAATAAAAAGTCTGAAGTAAAAATTAAAAAAATAGCTGCATATTATTTTCTTAAGTTCTTCTCTTTGAGATTAACTGTAATCTATTTTTTTTTCTGTTCTCTCTGAACCCCTTCAAGATTATACCTCATGAAACAAACCACTGACCAAAGCAAAGCACAGCTTAATGCTTATGCACTAATGATTTTTATTTCTACTCTCAGGAGTAGCCTGTGTGCGCAGCAGTATATGGCTAGAGGACAACAAACACCATTGCATCTTTGGAGGTTTCTTCTCTTACAATATCATGTCAAGGCTTTTCTTTTTATCTTATTTTTTATTTTATTCCAATATCTATAATTCTATATGTGTATAGTTAATTATACATGCATATATGTATATATACAAATTTAATTTTATTTTTTCTCTTTTTACCCTATATGTTCTTCTTTTACATATTATGGCCTCCAGTTTAGTGTTTTTAATGGGGTTTGTGAGTTGGTATCTGTGCAACATCTGTTTCTTGTGTCTTTTAGGATGTTCTTTTCCTTCTCTTTGTTTTGTTCTATTCTGGTGTGTTACTTTTTGTTTTATTTTAATATTTTCCCTTATCATCCTAGTTGTCTTCCAATGGGAGACAGAAAGTGGATGGAACTGGAAGGGAGGGGAGGTGGAGAGGAGCTGAGAGGAGTGGAAGGAAAGAAAACCATAACAAGGATATATTGTGTGAAAAAATGTATTTTCAATTTAAAACGGTGTAATTTTATTTATTATTGTTGTGTGTATATGATGTGGGCGAGTGCTGTACCTGCCACAGCATGTATGTGGAAGGCAGAAGGTAGCTTTGTGGAGTTGGTTCTCCCCTTCTCTATTGAAATGGATTCTAAGATCAAATTCAGGTTGTCACAGGGCAGTGGTGGCACATGCCTTTAACCCCAGGACTCCGGAGGCAGAGCCAGGCAGATCTCTGTGAGTTCGAGGCCAGGCTGGTTTACAGAGCAAGATCCAGGACAGGCACCCAAACTACTCGGAGAAACCCTGTGTTGAAAAAAAAAATTCAGGTTGTTATTGCTGACTCTCATAATAGGCAAGAAATACATTTTGTAATACTTCCTTTCAGTTTTTGAAGTAGTTAAATGTTAAATACAGCTAAACCAAACCAGGATCAATATCTAGATCCAATGTTATTTCCATAAAAAGTTTAGAAAAGATGAGAAGAGATGGGAAAAGGGCCTGGTACAACACCTGAGGTCCTAAGTTTGATGCCCTGAATCTACATGAATAGATAGAACCCACTCTTGTAAATTGTGCCAAGAACTTTACACATATTTGGCACATATGTATCCAGAAGCACACACACACATGCAATGCAAATAAACACATGTAGTTAAAATGGTAGCTGTAATAAAAATTTAGAGACATGGGGATTAGAGGCAGCATCTTCCTTTTATACATACGACATACTAATAATTTCTACCAGTTGTTAAAATGTGAGTATACAACTTACATATCTTACAAAGTTCATTGGCATTGCAAGGGGAGCAGCAGCAGGTTACACTATACCAGGGCACCTCAAAGCTGAATGTTTATTTAGCACACCATTGGAACTTATTTACGCCAATTTAAGAGTTCTTTCTTCATTACTATAGTTGAATGTATCCAGTTGAAATCATTCTCCTCCTGCATACATTTCAGACTGAACTGCATGCACAAGTGTTTAAGTTATGCCTCTGAGCCCCCACTTTGACTTTCTGAGCATCACATTGTGTGCTGACGTCCATTATCTTTTTACCTTATATTAAAGAAATCCCTGTCTTTTAAGCAGCTACATGATCAGAAGTCATAACATAAACACAATCACTTAAGTACTGACTTTTTTTCACATGATTGAATTATTTGATTTATTTGTGGTTGGATACATATTTCAACCAAACAACAAGTAAATATTACACGGTTACGCTCTAACAGCAAGGTTGATGCTCACGAGGACAACTATAGAAGAGGGCAGTGGGGTCATATCAAATTTGTGTTAGTTTTTTTTGTCTATAGTATGGAAATGGACAGCTTTTAAGTCATATTTTTGAAGACTGTTCATCATCATTCTAGCTGCACAAGCCCTGTCACACACAAAAAAGAGCTCACTAATTCATTTTGATTTTCATTGTCCTTAGAGAAACCATTTCCATATTCTGAGTGCATCAGGGTATCACCAAGGAAAGCTTAAAACTTTAAAGTGAAATAATTCTGTCACTAGAAGTTGCACATTGGAATGTTGGGTGAAATGATGGGGATTAAGACATTTTAGGAAATATGTGAATTGTTATTGAGGACCCCAGAGCGAAAGAAATGGGAGAAGTCAACCTGGAGGTTTATTAGCTGTAGTATTACAAGAGCAGTTGGGTTGGAATGAGAACTACGAAAATCAAAAGAGGAAGGCACACAGCTGCAGCTAAGAAAGCAAACATAAAACAAACCTGCAGCGGCTTGGCACGCATCTCACATTGACACCTGTAGAATGAAGAGTGGACACACCAGAGAATTCTGAAACTTTCCTGGCTTAGTCTCTTGGACATGAGCCCTGGTTTAAGAAATCTAAGTATTCTGGTACAGGAACTAGGCAGAGGAAAATGAACCTACAAAGAGAATGAATACGACCTCAGGGACTCACGTGTCTACTAGTCTCAGTCAATATACCAGACTTGAGAGTACTGTTATCTTCTGTTTAAGCTAGAGCTGAGTTACTGGCTAAATATCACAGAGTGAGCTCAGCCACCCCATATGTGATAAAAGAATCATTCAGACAATTGTGATTTTATGAAATGTGTAGTATCTCCTAATTAAGCTATCAATTTTAAGATAGTTTGATTAAAACCACAACATGATATATAGACAGAACTAAACATAAAATTATCCAATTAGTTATGACCATATTTGCTTTTATGAGGAAGAATATACTTATAATAAGAAAGTCTATTTATCATTGAAATGTTTTCTAGTTAAGCTTCCTAGGTATTCCTGATCTGGTAATATGTAGCATCAATTACTATATGGTGTAAATGCTATATTGTAATATATATATACATATATGTAAATGTTTATTTAATATATATTTGAAATATATATTATATATAATTCAGTTAAAATAATTCAATCTTTTTCAAATGTCAAATAGGATAGGAAGGTAATTGAGGTTTGAAAATCATAATTGGATCTTATTTCTTCATTCTGGTGGGGACTTTTAAATGTGGATAGTTTAATGGAGACTTTGAGGTGAGTCAGATGATTTTTAGCACTTCACAAACTCACCGATGATGCCGAATTTCCACTCAGCTCCCTGCGAGGTGGCACTAGTGTTGACTATCATCTTGCTAGTGAAGATGAACACAGACTCGGATGCATCATTAAACACAGAATTGATGCTTTGGTGTCAGAAGTCTTTTAGAAAGAGATGAGGACTGAAAATTTGTAAAAGAGGGAATGCTGGCTTTCTACTTGAGTAAGAAAATTAAGATAAAATAGTATGCTTACTTGTAGGAGTTCAAATGAACTGCAGCGTCACCGATAAAGACAGTGTACAAGGAATGAAGGTGTCAATTCCCACAATTACTTTCAATGATGAAGGGCGAGTAAAAGCCTGAATTAATATATCATATTTTGGCAAGGAGAAATTGAGCAAAAGATGAATCATAAAAAATCAAGGGAAATGGTGCTTTCAAGATATCTGCCATGGCCATGGAAGATTGTTATGTTGAATATTTTCTAAGCTCATCCATGACAACCAAATTCTTAGAAGCTGTGTCTTGTTTCATCTTCTGTGTATTTAAGAGAAGCTATTATTAAGCCCATCCATTATTGCTGTAATCATACATCACACACTTCAGGATGATCAAAAGGCATAAAATCTAAGAACAAAATGACCAACATTTTGGCATCATTAATTGAAAATTCAAATTATTCTGAAGTCATTCATTATTGCAGGAATTCTCAGAATCATATTTTGCCTACTTGCTATTTTACATTGATATTCAAATTGAGAGAATAGTTTTCACTGAAAAAGATGAAAATTGGTGATACTGTGTTATTTTGTTCTGATATACAATCAAGTCATATAAAATACAAAACAAACTAAAATAAAACAATGTCCATTTTGATGTTTGCTATTTTTACTATCTTTAAATTATTATTTTTATTACATCAAAATATTGCATTGACTCAGTAAAACTTGCTTTCTTATAGATGTATGTATATGGACTGAACTGTAGAAAAGCTATTTCGTCCTGTTCTTTTTTTTTTTTTCATTTTGTATACTTTAATGTTGTGAAATGGCACATGGCACACAAGAGGCTTTGGTGGGTTTGGACCAAGGTGCCCCAAAGCGGGTCAGACAGGCCATGTGGGCGCCAAAGAGCAGCATGGCACGGTAGAAAGTTACTCACTCGGCAGACCCAGCATCCACATGGAAAGTTTTAATTATTAAAGAGAGAGAGAGAGAAAGAGAGAGAGAGAGAGAGAGAGAGAGAGAGAGAGAGAAAGGGGAGAGAGAGAGAGAAAGGGGAGAGAGGGAGGGAGGGTGGAAGGAACAACATATTTTCAATCATTTTTTGAAGGGGCTCATCTTTCTCAGTAAAAAAAAATGTGCATAATTATTGAGCATGGAAGTTAATGATATTTACATACAGTTCATGGGTTTTAAAATCACATATTGATACTGCATCCTTAGCTGTTTATTGTCAATAAGAATTGAAAACTTATGTATTCTTTGAAAGTCTACTACATTTTCTGTGACTTTGTACTTCTTCAGTTTCTCTTTCTTGCCACTTAATTACAGTAAGGATGATTCAAATTTTGTAGGAAACTCTTCCCTATAGATATATTAATTCAACTGATAACATTTATAAAGTAAGGATAAATTTTAAATTATTAACTGATATCTTAAATGTACCTGTTCATTCAGAAATATTTTTGTGTGTATGTGTATAAGTATAACGTATCAGAAAAATGAATCCTGGAGAATTTGTACACTCATGTGCTTCTTTAAGGATGAGTAAAACTACATGAGCTAGGTCAAGTTTGTAATTCATGTCACAATCGTTTTTATTTAAAAATTATTTAAAGGGCTGGAGAGATGGCTCAGAGGTAAAGAGCTCTGGCAGCTCTTCCAGAGGTTGTTAGTTCAATTCCGGGCTACCACATGGTGGCTCACAAGCATCTATAATGAGATCTGGTGCCCTCTTCTGGCACCCAGACATACATGCAGGCAGAACATTGTATACATAATAAATGAATAAATCTTAAAAAATTATTTAAAGACACATGTGTGTACCGTATTATCTGGATGGGCAGCATGATCACTCAGAACTGGGGTTAAGTGGTTATAGTTGCCTGATGTAGGTGCTGGGAAAAAAATCTGGTACTATGCAAGAGCAGCAAGCGGCCTTAACTGTTGAGTCCCCTCTCCAGCCACACAATAAAACATCTTAGCAGGGCAGGTTATAATGGAAATTTAGTTCTGCAATGAGAAGAGTTGCTACATATATGAATATGAACTGCCTAATTCACCCCAACCCTCATCTTCCTTATCTTTTCTGTTTGCCTCTTTGTTTTAAAGATATGTTGACATATGCTTTTATTTAACATGTGATTAAATAAAATTTTAAAACAGAAAATTGGAGAAAAAGTGATGTTTATCTTTCTGAGACTGGCTAAACTCATTTAATATGACCTGTTGAATGACTTTTCCTATAAACAGCATACTTTATTCTTTCACATGGAGGGAAAAGCTATTGTGTAAATATACCACACTTTGTTTATACACTTCTATTTGGGGACACATAGGTCTATTTTATAATGTAGGTATTGAGAATAGAGCTGCGAAAATCATTGATGTTTGAGAAGCTTTGTGATATATTAAAAGTATAATACTATATGTACTTTACAATGTCCTAATTTAACCTTGTATAAAGTAAGTTTAACATGACATGAAATTTTTGGCATAGCAATAATATCTTGAAATAAAGTATTTAAAAATTGTGTTTATCTTGCTTTTGCTTTCCTGGATTGCTTTCTTGTGTAAAAGGAGGGATTGTGAATGAGATCCTGTATTAATCCTGTCTTCACACATTGTTCTCTCTCTCTCTCAAAAAAAAAAAGAAAAGAAAATTCTAAAATAATGCAATGGAAAGGAAGCTTTTACAGACACCTTTTATCTGCCAGTTTTCTTTAAGGAAGTAATGCTGCTTGCTGGTCATTTAGCACACACCACAATTTACAGACATCCAATCATTGGTACCACAGAGGGTAGTGAAGTTTCTGACAGTGCTAACATGACACTGTGACTTGTTTTTAATCAAAATCTCAATTGTTCTCTTTTTACCAATAAAGACTCAGGAACCAGATGCTGGGGTGACAACCTGCTAGCTCAGAGAGGCAGAGAAAGCAGCCAACGGACCTTCTTCTTCTGCCAATGTCCCAGAAAGAGAGCTTTCTTTTATGCCATCTCAAACTAATCTCTTCCAAATCAAAGTCCCTCCCTTTTGTTTCCTGTGTGCCTCTCCTGACTCCCTCTTATTCTCTATGGTTACTTCCTATCAACCGATTGCTTGCTCTGCCTCTAGGACTATGGAATGTTGTTTTTATTTAATCCTATTTACAGTAGGCAGAAAGCTCTTGGATTAGAGATGTGTGCCAGGGCTGACCCACACCACAACTAGTAACAGTTTTTTCCAGTAAATAAAGAAATCATGGGCTTCATGATGTGATGAAATATCCTGCAACAACAACTACTTAGAAATTTGTCATAAGTGGCTTTTGGACACAGAACAGGGACTGATAACTTGGACTACTGAAATTACACAATATACTTTTGCTAAAATATCTTTTCTTCTGTTAATGTACATAAATATGGTTTTTTTTTAACAAAGCATAGAAACCAGTTGATATATGATCCTGTATCCGGCATCCTAAGGTTTTTCTCTATCCTTTCTTATTCATTCTTTATTAGGGACTTATTTATTTTACTGTGTAGTAGATGCTGTGATACATGGTGTGAATTTTTGTTAACTGAGTTTCTCTGTCCAGCTGACACCTCCCAAATACTCAGCAGCCACTTCCCAAATAATTGACTTGGATGCTTAATATGTATTTATAAATGCTTGGCCAGTAGCTCAGGCTTATCACTAACTAGCTCTTACACTTAATTTAAATGAACCCATAATTCTATTCTATGTTTATCCACAAGACTTCATACCTTTTTTAGTATGGCATTTTCATCTTGCAGCCTCTGCATCTGACTGATAATAACCCCACATCCTTGGTTTTAATAACATTGTATTTAGAAAGTGACACAGATCAGAAACATCATTGAGGACCATATCTATTTCCCAGAATAGAGAAATAAACTCCTCTATCAATGCCACAGTTGTCCTAACCAGTCTGCCTGTCTTTCTGCGGCATGGATTTGAAAACAAGCAGGCATATGTTTAAAAGCTTCCTCTGATGCCTATTTATCTGTGACTATGAAGAACTAATCCTCACTTATTAGATTTTAGATGTGTCCTTCATCATTAATGAATTTAAAAGAAGATGTATTTTATTAGCATATATTAGCTACACAAGCAAAGTGCTTCATTATGTCATTCTCATACTTTGGTTATATCCATCCTTTCTTTACTAGATTTTAGCCTATTTCCACTTTCCTATTTAGCCCTCTTTCCTCTTGTAGTGTTTAATGTGTTTTAATTCCTTAAAAAGTATGTGTGTGTATGTGTGTGTGTGTGTTTGTGTGTGTGTGTGTGTGTGTGTTTGTGTACATGTATATGATGGTGTCCACAAAGATCAGGAGAGGTGTCAGATTTCTCTGGAGCTGGGATTACAGGAGGTTGTGAAAGGCTGAATGAGGGTCTTGGGAACTGAATTCTGATCTTCTGCAAGAGTAGCAAGTGTTCTTAATCATTAAGCTGTCTTTTCAGTTTCTAACCCTTCTTTAATGTATATAGAGTTCACATTTTGTTTTTAAATGCTAAAATGTAAAATTTACATTATTAAATATGATGTACAATGTTCTGAATCAGCAAAATTACCTTATGTCAGTCTGTTCTCTCCATGCTAATCCTCCATGCTAAACTATAAGTGTATCAGAAAGTTTCTCACTATTATTTTACCCATAAGTTTGGGTTTCAAGATTATTTTAGATAACAATATAAAATCAACTGCTATTACATAATTGCAAAATAGTGCATATGGGGTGAATAGCAAGTCATCAGAATAAAGTAAAATATTTTGTTATTTATAACAAAAGAAAATGAATTGAGCCTCTTTTAAATTCATTACAATACTAGAACTAGCTATTTTGATAACAGGCTACATTATGTACTTGTGTAATAAACCATGGGATTTATTAGATTGGCTTATAAGGTGTGGTCCTGCTAGTCCACTGATGATTTCCTCCTGAACAGAAAGACCAAGAATCCAGTAGTTTTTCAGTACACAGAACTGATATTTCAGCAGCCCTAATCTGATGTCAGAATCACAGAAGATTCCATGAGAGCTGGCGATCCCACCTGTGTTTCCCCTGGCTCCTCACTAAGCAGTGCTGCTTACTGTGTTCACCACTGGATCCTCAAAACCCAGAAAGCCCTGCTTTGTAAGTGTCAGCACAGTTTTTTTCTTCATTTTCTAAATCAAAAATTGGAATAATGTACCCTCTGGGGTTTTGTTTCAGTTTTAGACTGATTTTTTTTCACCTAATCACAAGCATTTAAGTGTCCTCTACTTCATGGTCAGATAGATCATTCCTTTTTGGAACTTGTTAATATTTCCTTTTCTGCATATACCACAGTTCACTTGTCAGTTCATTGACGTTTACCTTCATGTTTAAATAATTATGAAAAAAATATGTGATAAAAGATGTCCTAGGCTTTTTTTCTGTGCTTCTTGCACCAATCCTAGAATCTGATATTTCTCTGAAAAGCTCTTTAGCAGTATTAGAAACAAAAGTTTAGGTTCTAAATATTTTATTGTTTCTACGTGGAATCTTTCATAGTATGAAGCTAGTTATACAACTGTAAGTCAGTTACTACAGTTCTCTTCTGGAGACTAGGTTTGAGATCACTGAAAGCATAGTGTATCCTTCAGCCTGTCACTCTTGTGGAGAGGTTCTCATAGGAAACATAGCATCCTCATATTGTTACTGTCAAACTAAAAAATAGCTAGTCAGCCCATGGAAGGCCGACACCTTTCTGAACAGAAACAGAGGAAGAGTGGATTGGGGGTGGCAGAGGGGAGGTCGGGGAGGGGTTGGAAGGAGAAGAAGAAAGCAAAACTGCAGTTGAGATGTAAAATAAGTGAATAAAGTTAATAAAAGAAATAGCAAATGAGTCATGTGTCGATGCTGAGTTGTGTTGTTAGTGCAATGGTCCATGTGATTCTGAATACAACAGTGTTATCTATCTATCTATCATCTATCTATCTATCTATCTATCTATCTATCTATCTATCTATCATCTATTACTATAAAAGTGTAAATTAAGTAATATATAACATATATTACTTATTTTATAATAATGGAGTTGGCAATTCACAAAATATCTAGAAGTATGTAATATTTTGTTATATATTATAGATCTTAAACAATGTACAATCTATAGAAATATGCAATATTTTGCTATGCATCCCAATTTGAAAATTATGTTTATTATGTGAGTAAAATTATTAGAGAATCTAGAGACACACCTGTTTTTACATTGATATATAGATTTCAAGCTCAACATACATTAGATATTTTATATGAAAGTACCACTCTTCTGTGACTACTTCCTAAATGTGCACTGTTTAGAAAGACCAAAAATCTATCCCTCCAGGAATCCATATGAAATTATACATAAATAAATTGCAGATAGAGTTTACATGGCTTAGATGTTACTTTTTTTTAACGTTTGTATGATTCTAGTTTATTGAAGTGATACATCTTAGCTTAATATTGAGATGATAATGGCACAATTCTTTCCAATATAGATTCATTTTCAAACCACAATGTGAATAAAACAAGACAATCTTACAACCATGTCAAGAAAAGTATGATAGTAATTGACTTTCAAAAATGAATCTGGTGAGATGGCTCAGTACGCAAAGGCACTTGCCACCAAGCCTTATGGTCTACGTCGAATCTTCACGACCCACATAATGACAGAAGAGTATTACCAATTACCATAAGTTGTCATGTGACCTCCACATGCATTCCATTTTACACACACACACACACATACACACACATATACACACACACATACACACACACATACACACACACACATATATATATACAATAAATAAACAGTTGCAGTAATTTTAATTACCACTTTTTTCATTCCTGATTGACTGACACACACAGAGCTACATAACCAGGAAAAGGGATGTGGAAGCAACAGAGGAAGTTGAGGAAGTAGCAGTACTGTGGAGCACCAACTGGAGCTACAGAGTTACTGTCCTGGGGTTGATCACAGCTGACCTCTGTGGATAAACACCATATCAAACACTGTGTGGAATATGAACAAGATATCGCATGTGGTGTCGTAAAATAGACTCTCAGAATTGGGCAATCTTTTTTTCTGCAGTAAATTTATTCCCAACATAGTTGCAAACCTCCTACATATGGCCCTTGAGCACTCAGATGTGTAAACACATGCTGATAGGTAATTTGTTTGGTTAAATACATTTGCTAACAAATGTGCTAATTTGGTTGCTGAACTTTTGAAGATTATTTTATTATATGAAATATTACTGACATCTTAAGAGTTTGACTAGTTAATATAGTCATTTAAATTAACTTGGTTTTTTATCACAAATATAATCCAAATATGTTGTATGATACATTAATCAGGGTAATAAATAAATTTAAATAGTGTCACTCACTTCTTATAAACAGATATTAATAAAACACATCTCATTATTCTCTCAAAATGCATTTCATATCCTATAATTAACTTTCTTATTTTATTTAAAGGCATTTGAACAATAACTATAAATTATCCTATAATGTAAACTGATGCTCATTCACTTAATAAAAGCAAATTCATTCTTTGTATTACATAAATGATTATTATTTTGTTAAAGTGAGATTACTTAATACACATTTATTTATGGTCAACTTACAAGGTTTCTTTGTGGGCCTGGAATGATTGTCCAGTGGTTAAGAGCTCTTGATGCTTTTCCAGAGAATCTAAGTTCAGTCTACAGTATCTACCCACACAGGGTGCCACACCATGCCTGAAACTCCAGCTCCAGATAATCTGAAGTTCTCTTACAGTCTCTTCAAGCACCCAATACAAATGGCATACAATCTCAAGGTCATATACACACACACACACACAC
>CABHPH010159892.1:0-39876 GCA_902168325.1 Peromyscus nudipes | reverse complement strand
TCCCTAATCATGGGTTCTTAGTGAGATTTGCTTTACCAAACAATGTACCTACTGTGGAACAGGCCACTACAATCAGGAAGCAGTTAGTTATCCCCATAACATCCACGTTACTGTTGCACCACAGGTATATCTTACTACTCTGGTCATTACTGTTACACTTAGTGATTTAAAAGCAATTCTTTAAAAGCAAAAATTAATTAATTAATTAATGGGAGAAGGAATTTGTGGTATGATAGTTCCAGATGAATAAGAAGGAAAAATGGGCTCTTAGAGTTATAAAATGCAAAATGCTGGTCCTGATAAATAAGCTATTGCAGTTGGCTCAGAGTCTTGGATATTAGGACCTAATATTTCCTTCAGCAAATAGTTAACTTTTGGTTTTATATAAGACAGGTACAAAAATATTCTTAGTTTCATTATGGCTTAACAAATTAGCAAGAAATATTCTTGGTCACAATATCAGTGACAAAGGAGTAGGTAATTATTGAACAGTTTTAATTTTCAGGCCTTAGGGTGGGACAAACTACAAAGTAGACTCCATAACTCCTGGTTCTTCCTTCTGATATTTGTACCCTGTATAATCTTCACCCCTGGAGTGTGGATATGATGCATGACTTATTCCTAAACAACTGAATATTCCAAAAGTGATGGGATATAGGTGACTATGATACATAAGATTATACTGTCCCTCTTTTGAGATTTTTATTCCTTGGTGGATGTACAAAAGAAGGCAAATGTGACTGATAATTATAGCTCCTAGCCATAAGAACTGAGCTCTTTGTGTAACAAGGCACTGACATCTACATTGTGCATACAGTACAGGATCCTTCTACAGTCAAGCCTCAGATAAGTTTGAAGATTCAAGCAAAACTTTGATTATAATGTGAGACTCAAGTAAAAATCTCAGATTAGTCATTCCTAGGTTATGTATCCACAGAAACACTGAGATAACCAGTGATTATTTGTTAAGGCACAGAAATCCACAATAAGATCGTTACACAGCTGTAGAAAACTAGTATAGTCTTCCTTTAGATCATTCTTTCTCTTAAGATGGATAGACAATTGTCTGTACAAATCATTAACCCAGCTCTGCACCGGTAAACAGCCTGTTTAGCTATTTGTAGACCTCATCATGCTACTCATTCCAACACAAATAAGTTGAGATTGCCTTATTATTTTAATGAGAACATTTATTGGAGCATTTGATAGGACAGTGATTCCCCATAGCATTTAAGGCTTAAGAACTATACAGTTGGATGCTGAAAAACAGAAATCACTAACAAGTATAATAATCAAAGTTAGTAATCTACACATAATACAGGAAAAAGACCACTTAAATTAAGCTAAATGAAAAGATATTAACTGCAATCAAAAAATCTGCAAAAGCAGATGTAGCTGGAGTTTTCTCCAGTCCTGCCTGGCCCACAGTCAGGACAAATCTCTCTCACCCACAAGTCCCGCAGCCGCTTAGACCCAACCGAGTAAACACACAGAGACTTATATTGCTTACAAACTGTATGGCCACAGCAGGCTTCTTGTTATCTAGTTCTTATATCTTAAATTAACCCATTTCTATTAGTCTATAAGTTGCCACATGGCTCGTGGCTTACTGGTACCTTACATGTTGGTACTCATGGCTGTGGCTGGCAGCATCTCCTGACTCAGCCTTTCTGTTCCCAAAATTCTCTTCTCTGCTTGTCCTGCCTATACTTCCTGCCTGGCTACTGGCCAATCAGCATTTTATTTATACAGAGCGATATCCACAGCAAGTAGATGTGGAGGTTTAAAACAAGTTACCTCGGGCGGTAATCCCAGCCTTTAATCCCAGCACTCGGGAGGCAGAGCCAGGCGGATCTCTGTGAGTTCGAGGCCAGCCTGGGCTACCAAGTGAGTTCCAGGAAAGGCGCAAAGCTACACAGAGAAACCCTGTCTCGAAAGAAAAAAAAAAAAAAATTTCCTAATTCTATTTATTTCATGGATTTTTTTCCATGACATGAAAGATCCCAGAAGGTCTAGAGGAATGTAGGACATTTCCTAGGACAGTACTTTGAATATTTTTGCAACTTCTTTTTCAAGTTTCAGATCATCAATGACACTGTCTAGTCTTCCTATAATTTGAACTGCTGAATGTAGGCTTATGCATATTTGGAGAACCTCTACATAGCTATTAGCTGAAAAAAGTAGACAGCAGAGAAAAGCTGTCCAAAATTCTCTCAGTGGCTAATGGTTTTAGTGCAAGTGGAGATCCACTTTTCATTTTTTCTATCCATTTTTTGGGTGGTGGGGTAAGTTTATCTATTTCTCAGTAAGAAGAATTCATGGCCTAGATGGAATGAAATCAACCCTGCATAATTTCAGCTTAGGCTGAAATTAAAATCACTATCTTCTACTTAATAAGAAGGTTCATAACATTAGGAGGAAATGTATTTTAGAAATAAAGAACCTGAAAAGAAATACTTCTCATAAACTAAAATTACAATGGAAATGGGAAATAACCAGGATTTGAAAGATATAAATATTAAATTGTGACCACATCATGAGAGATATTTTAAATTTCATAGTTGAGTTAATTGAGCAAAAGGAAAACAGCCTGGTGATTTGTGGCAAACATACTAACATTCATCAAATATTCTACTGTGTTTCCCAGAGTACTTGGGAATGGGCAGGGTCATAAGACTACCACGTGAGCAGAAGTGGGATGTGTCACTCCCAGACTGAAACAAAGAGAAATGTTCCATTTTCTTTCACTCGTGATGACAGCCTTGGCCTTAAGTAACTCTTTCACCTGGGTATTGATAAACTATACAGAGAGACTCCAGTTGCATCCAACTCAGTGTGAACAGGTTTGCGAGCCTAAGCACTGAAACTTCCCAACTGAAATTTATCACAATAAAATATGGCCTATACATGCATTAGTCCACATTCAACATTAAAAAAACACAAGCATCAGGAAAAGCACTGAAATTACTGGTTCCAAATATATAAATCCACCATTCTATTTTACTTCATATATGTTATACACATCCATAGTTAATTAAAAGTAAAAATATTTATCAGATACTTTCAGTTCAAATTGCAACAACTCTTAACAATAATACTAAGTACTATCTACAAGAGAATAGGAGGGAGTTTATCCATATGGGTTTGATGGGATCATAAGCCAGTAGGGTTTTTTATAAAAGCAATATAGCAACATACACTGCAATTTTAAGTTTACATATCAGCAATTATATTTCTGGAGTATATTCAGAAATAGTAATACAAGTGTGCTCATGAAATTAATCATAGAATAATATGAAATTAGAAATCACATAAATATCAGTAGAAAAACTCAGTGTATGGGATGTAATGAAGTATGTTTTTTTAAGCAAATGTGTGTTGATGTGAAAGGATGTCCACATGCACTCTGCAAAAGAGACATGTGACAATATATTTAGCGTGGTTTTCTACTTATATAACTAATAAAGAGAATCTGAATGTATGAATGAGTCAGTACTTCTGGGAGTGGGGGCAGATAATATGTGTGTATGTGCTTACCATTCTTTCTATATTTATTTTTCTAGGAATAGAAAAAAAGTTTCATTTGCTCAGTCAGTTTCTTTGCCCTATTTGGTTATCTATAATCTAAATATTGAAGAAAGAGAAATTCTTCATGAAACTAAGTCATTAACATAATAGAGGCCCAAACTATAAGAAAGGGTATGTGATTGGTATGGGATGGATTTGGTAGAGAACTCGGCAGAGTTCAAAGTGGGCAAGGAGCTTGTCTTTAAAGCCTTGCCATTGACAGAGCATGAGTTATACTGACAAAGAAATTGGGGAAATAAAATTTGGAAAGATGAATTGAAAATATTCTTTCCTTTGAACATTTTTCTACTGCAATGAGATTTATATTATTTTCTCTTATTTCATTGACATCTACACTGCTTCTTCTTATATGATTAAATCATGGGACAATTTAATATACAGGAATGATAATAAGTGTATTTTTTGGACAAATATAGGATCATGTGCAAACAGATAAACTAACATAAAAACGCATATTTATATGTTTTCTTCAGAAAATTGTATTGAAGTTTACAAATCAAACTGTTAACAGTAGTTTTCTCTTCAAAGTCAGAATGAAAAGGTGATTTTTAAAATATAAACATATAGCTAAGGACATATCTCATTTGGAAAAGTGATTGTCTAGCATGCACAAAGCCTGGAGTCAATCCCAACACTGTATAAACTGGGTGTATACCCAGTACCAGAAGTTCAAGGTCATTGTGTTTAAACAGGGCACTAAAGTAACAGAACTGATAGAATGCATATACATATATATCTGTGTGTATATATGTATGTATGTATGTATGTGTGTGTGCCTATACATATGAGATCTATTAGAGTGGCTTACAAGCTATGTTCTGGCTAGTCCAACAATGGCTGTTGGAAAGGCCAGGAACTGGTAGCTGTTGAGTCCTTGAAGCTGAATGTCTCAGAAGTCCCAATCTAGTGTGAGAGTTCTAGAAGATTCCTAGAGAGCTGCTGCTCTTCAGTCTATGCAGAAATGCCACAGAAGTAGATTCTAATACGAGGGAATGGAAAGAATGCTGAGCAACAGGAGAGATGAATTTGATGGCCAGAGTAAAAGCAAGCAGGTAAAAAAGCCGGTTTCTTCTTCCATGTCCTTTTATGTGGACTGCCGCCAAAAGATATAGCCCGGGTTTAGGGTGGGTCTTCCTGCCTCAAATGATCTGATCATATAAATCATTCATAGATGTGACCATCTGCTTAGGTTTAAATTGATTCCAGATGTAGTTAAATTGACAACCAAGATTGGCCATCACAATCATCTTCAGATTGAGTTTGAGGCCAGCCTAGGCTGCACGAGACTGTCTCAAGATATTATTTATAATTTGAAAGTAAAATGTGTGTGTGTGTGTGTGTGTGTGTGTGTGTGTGTGTGTGTGTGTACCATTTCAATATAACTTTTAAGGGGAAACTATCAAATTTAAGATGCTTACTTAAGATGCTTGCTTTTAAAATAAGGCATGCTCTGATTTATGACTAAGTAAGACTGCTTTGTAAGTAGCTTATATTTCTTCATTTCAAATCCATCCTGTAACCAAAAGAAACTGGTTACATGTCTATAAAAGTCACAGTGGCCCTCCCATGAAATATTGATGTAATTAAGGCAACTATATTTTCTAATCTTAAGAGAAGCAAGAACTATTCAGCTCTACTATTCAATTTTCAAGCATAGGCACATATTACAAGCTCAGTTTTCACCAAGAATCCTTCCCCCCCCCCCCCCCCCCCCCCTCAGCACAGCTCTTTCTGAACATGTTTGGTCTTCTAGTCTTCAAACATGAATATTCAATGAAAACGTTTCCGCTATCTACTCTCAGATCTTTTCACATAAGGGCTAGAGGAAAATGATCAGTCTTAAATTGCCACAGAGGGAAAGTCTGTAGATGCTAAACACATAACATTTTTCAGATACTAAGTTCTTAAATCTAACAATAATAACTTGGAAAAATCATAACTCCCTTCTAAATATGTTTAGATATAGTTCTGTGGAGAGAAGCCTCAAAAAGAAAGACATGAACCTTAATGCCAAGTAGTAAGAGGACCAATATTTTCTGTTCAAACCCAACAACCCAAAGATAAGTGTTCTCAAATCCTACATTAATTGCTGATCTTGCAAATCCATTTAAGCATTCTTTAAAGTTTCCAGAGTTCATCCATAGTCTTTTCAAAGACTGGGGGTATGGCAGGGAGTTTTACTTATATTAGAACTATTATAAGTATCTTGACAAAGAATAAACACAAGCTAACTAGAAATTTGATAATACTTAATGCCTTTGCCCATGTTTTATTTCTTGATGAAGGCATAATGGTGTTAAATTCATTCATTTACTTTCTGAGTACTTTTAGTCATTAAAATAGCAAAGAACAATAACATTTATCTTTGTCAGCTAGCTACTCACCCATCCCTTGACAAATACTTTAATATTTTCATTAAATACTACTGTTCATCCCTTTACCTAAATCTTAGCTATGCAGATTTCAAGCAAAAAAATAGGTATTTAAGAACAAGTGTTTGAAGAAAATGAAGTCAACCCAGAAATCTCTTTTTTCCAAAACCCTAAGGTCTAAATACCATCAAGTCTATGGAATACAGCAGGTGAAATTCCTAAAAATAGGGACTGGAGAGATGGATTAGCCATAAGTTTGATTAATGTTCTATCAGAAGATCTGAGTTTAGTTCCTAGCACCCAGGTAAGGCAGCTCCAGGGAATCTGATGCCCTCTTGTGGCCTCTGCTGGTACCCACACACAAGGGACCATACACTCAAACAGACACATATATACACATAAATACAATCAAAAACAAATTTTTTTATAGAAAATAGGTTCTTCTGTAATACAATGCATCCTGACCAGACCACAGTTTCCCCTCCCTCCATTCTTTCCAGCTGCCCTCACCACCTCCTCTCTCCTTCAGATCCACTCCTTGCTCCATTTCCCTTCAGAAAAGAGCTTGCCTCCAAGAAACAACAGCCAAACATAACAAAACAAAACACAATAAGACAAAGCAAAAGCCCCCATATCGATGCTAGATAAGGCAACCCAATAGGAGGAAAGGAGTCCCAAGAGCAGGCAAAAGAGTCAGAGACACACCCACTCCCACTGTTAGGAGTTGCACAAAAACATCAACCTAACAGCCATAACATATATGCAGAGGACCTGGTGCAGACAATTTCCCAAAGTAGAGGCTGAAGAAATTGTTCAGCAGTTAAAAGAGCATTTTCTCTTGCAAAGTACCTGGTTTCAGTTTTCAGCACCCACATGGTGACTCACAGCCATCTGTAACTCCAGTTCCAGGGTATCTGATGCCTTCTTCTGACCTTCACAGACATTAGGCATGCATGTGCTGTACATATAAACATACAAGCAATATACTTAGGCCCATAAAGTAAAACAAATGAATCTAAATTTTTAAAAATTTCCTGAAGAAAGTGAGTATAGACATGTGTTAATGATAAAAACTCAAGTGTTACAACCCCAGATAGATTTCCATGGCAATGTTAGTGTTCCTTTATGATTATAAGAGAATGACTAGAGTTAAATAACATTTCTATGTTGCTATCAACTGTTAACAAATTTCTATGTAGTCTTATTAAAAAAGAAAAACAGAGCCACATACAGGTGTGAAAGCCGTAGAGATCAGAGAAATAGTGAGAGGCACTAGCTAACCTTAGCTCACCATGCCACTGTAGCTTCCCAAGAGAAAGCTTCTTCCTGTCTAACCTGTGCTTGCTGTTCTGCCCTCTCAATGGCTCTTAGCCCAGCTACCTCACTTCCTTGTCACTGCCTGTCTGTACAGACCTCCAGGTCTCTATTGTTGGTACTGGGATTAAAGGCGTATGTCACCACACTTGGCTGTTCCTTAGTGTGTCCTTGAACACACAGAGACTCTGCTTGCCATGTGATCGGATTAAGGGCATGTGCTACCACTGCCTGACTTTTGTTTATGGCTGGCTATGTCCTCTGATCTCCAGGCAAACTTTATTTATTGACATACAAATAAAATACCACCACATTTCAGTACAAATAAAATATCACCACAATCAACCACAGGAAAGATTTCAAAAAAAAAAATATTAACCTAGTACTTTCTAATTACAAAGAGTTTTTCAAGAAACTCATTGTGCTTAGAGCCTTCAAAATGCTGGCTTTTCCTTCTCACCAGAGTTAAGAAAAATATGAGTAACACAACCTTCCTCTTCGGATTGAGCTAGTTCCCCTAAGGAATAAGCACCACTCCATTAGGCCTGACACAGACCTCACTAGAGAGGATCTAGATAACAATCAATGAACAGCTAAGAACTGCTGAGATATTATACAAGGTTAACTAGCTACAAAGCTGCCCTCTGGAGTCCTAGGGGAAACCATACACAGGGTGGTCATTCACTGGTGGTTCTATTACAAAGCTACACAGAGGGTAACAAAAGAAGCTATTGGTCACTGAGTAAGGGAAGCCACCAATGTTCAGATACCAAATATTAGAGAACCTGACTATTCAAGAATGCCTAGACCTTAAAGAAGTAATGTGTGCCAAGGAAGTCTACAAAGACTACAGCACTGGGACCAGCAATATAAACCCCTTCATCCTCCACTATCCCTCCAGTACCCTTCACTGACAAATATTAGCACCATGTTACCAGATTTGTAACAACTTTGCCAGCAGGCAAAGGAAGATCAAATGCAGTGTCCTAGAATGAACATTGATGAGTAGATATGGAACTGAGAGGAAACAAATTCACTTCTGACATACCATTTTTTAACCCAATGCCATACAATGATTTATGAGGTAGTGTCAGTTCACTAAAGGGTTCTCAATGATTGGCTGTATGTAATCTCTCTACTCTTAAATTTACAGGCCACCACCAGATATTTTCCCTTTCAAAAAATCATTTCAACTTGTCTTTATGCAACCCAAGACCTTCATATTCCCTAGGCTAGTGTTATAGTTTTAATCTAGATATCAGTAAAGTTTTGTGTTTGGTCAACAGATAATGGGACTACTAGGGAGTGATGAGATTCTACACTTTATTGAGCATGACTTTTAGAGAATTTATAATGCCTCCTAAATGCTTCTTGTGTGTCTCGAAGTGAGCAGTTTTGCTCTATGACATCCTTTCCGCTATGATGCTCAGACTCACCATGGGCCTAGACACAATAAAGTCAGATGACCATGGGATTTGTTCCTTGAAAGTATAAATTAACATAAACCTTATTCCTTAAATCTCAGATGTTTTGTCAGAGCAATAGAACATTCACTGAGATAAACAGTAATCTGAAAGTTTTTAAAGATGTAAAATACTTCAGAACATCAACAACTTTTATACATTACAAGATAGTGGATTACTATTAGAACACTTTAACTGAAGATACATGATGATAAAAATCGCTATGAAATATTTATACAGAATCAATTTTTATTTTGTTAAGTCACATCTTCAGTGGACAGTGTAACACTAACTTGTAGAAGTAACCGTCTTATTAAATAAGAAACACAGAGCCAATGTAAAGATAAAAGCCCAAGAGGTCAGAGCTAAGAGCCTTACCCTTCCTGCTTCAGTGATCCTCTTCAGCCAAGAGAGCTATTTCCTGTGTTTTTGTCTTTATATAGACTTTCTGTTCTGCCTTCTCATTGGTTGTAAACCCAACCACATGACCGCCTCGTCACTGCCTGTCTGTACAGACCTCCAGGTCTTCTATGGTTGGTATTGAGATTAAAAGCGTGTGTCTCCAATGCTGGCTGTATCCTTGAACACACAGAGATCTACTTAGCTCTGCCTACCAAGTGCTGTGATTAAAGGCATGCACCACCACTGCCCAGCTTTTGCTATGACTCTAATAGCTCTGACCCCCGAGCAACTTTATTTATTAACATACAAATAAAATCACATTTCGGCACAAATAAAATATCACCATATTAACTTCTGTGCATTTGAGAGCAATCTGTTCCATCTCTGAGTTACTTGGTATGCAGGAGTATGAGGGGCAAGGAATGAGGGAGGAAGACAGAGAAAGAAAGATCAAGAATTTCAAATCAAGCATGCCTGAGATTCCAAGCAGCAAAACTGGGAGCCATTAACTTAAAGTTAATTCCCTATTTCTCAGCGCAGCATTGTAACAACCATACTCTGTCCTCAATCCACCTTCCCCACCTTGTCACTAGCTGATTTTCCACTTTGCTCCACTGAAATTCCTATATGAAATTCCTATTCCTGCTATGCCCCAACAACTCGGGCTGCCCTAAGCTCTGGCTCCATTTAGGGCCCATTCCTTTATTCCAATCCTTTGTCTATTCCACTTGGATGTGTGTGTTCAAAGTCTACATTATATTCTCCAACCAGGCTGCTCTTCTTGGTCACTATACCTCCCCTAACTCTCAGAACATTCATTAATGATCATTATCACACTTCCTAGACTCTAAGGAGTCTACCAATAAAGTAGATTTGGCACCTACCAATAAAATATATTTTATTGGTGGGAGAGAAACAGGTCAGCCATGAATTCTTCTGCATTATATTGATGACTGTTTACCTTTGGTTGATAAATGTGATCAAAGATAAATATATTCTTTTCTAAAGCCCTTTTCATTTTTCATATGAATGTGTCATATAACTTATCACACAAGATTTAAATTATTAGATTAACTAATTTCATCACTAGATTGAGAATTCAAGAGTGAAAATGAGCTTTCTGAATGGCTAGAACCACACATACACACACACACACACACACACCACTGATTGTAGAAAAATTGTTCAACATTACCAATTGCTCAGTTGTGTACTTGCACTGTGGGTGGGGATATAAAATACTGTGACCACTGTATGTGGTTCAAAAATTAATTAATTAATATAGTAGGATGTGCACTAGTGTGGTAGAAAAAGCATGACTGGTGTCCATAAGGGCCTGGGCTCAATCCCCAGAAGACAAATAAATTAGAAACAGAGTTAGAGTGTAGTCCAGCAATTTCACTTCTGGGTGCATACCCAACAAATTGAAAACAGGGTCTAGAAAAAAATGTGCATACTCACATTTATGACAGCCTTGTCCTAAATAGCTAAAATGTGGAAGCAGCCCAAAGGTCCATTAACAGATTAATAGATGGACATAATGTTGTACATGCATACAATGGAATATTATTCAGAAGGAAAGGAAATTTGACACATGATACTATACAGATGGATGTGTGTGATTTCACTTATGTAAGGCAATTGAGTGGTCAAAATTATATGGACAGAGAGCAGATTGGTGACTTCCAAGGATCAGAGGAAAGGATGAAATAAGTTATTATTTAATTAGTAAAGAGTTTCAACTTTACAAGATGAAAAGGTTATTGAGATGGATGGAGTCTTCAAGTTTTTGCAGAAAGCCCTTCATACTACTACAAAAAAAAAAATACAGGCAGTATGCACTCCCTGAATCACTGGGCGATCTTATTAGAGCTTCTTACCATTTAGATTATTTAGTACACAGTGTGTGTGTGTGTGTGTGTGTGTGTGTGTGTGTGTGTGTGTGTGTGCGCGCGCGCGCGCATGTGTGTGTTTATCTCTAGTAAGTTTCTCATTTGCACTTTTCCCTGGTATTTACAATTAAAAATATGCTACAGGGGCTGGGGAAATAGCTTGGCAGTTAAGAGCACTGGCTGCTCTTCCAGAGGACCCAGAATGGATTCCTGACACCCACATGGAGGCTCACAACCATCTGTGATTCTAGTCTTAGGAGATGCAACGCCCACTTCTGGCCTCCACCAGCACCAGGCATGTAGGTGGTGCACAGCCACACATGCAGGCAAAGTACTCGTATGCATTCAAAAAAGAAAAAAAGAAAAACAAGATGGAGAGGTGGAGGTAGGAAGACTGTTACAAGTTTGAGACCAGCTGGGATATATAGCAAATGGTTGTCTGTACAGTGGAGAGGCTGAGATGCCAGAAGCTGCTCAGGACACAGGCTGGTGCCTCAGTAGCTCCAGACCGTCGCTGAAGGACAGGTGACTGGTCTTTAGCCTTGTTGTAATCATGAAGAAACTGTGTTCCAATGTCAGCAGAAGATGACAGCAACAGGGTGGGTGCATTCCCCAGCAAGGAGCAAAGGGAGCAGACAGCACAGCATGACTGCCTTCCCAGGGACCTCTTTGTATCTGGACTTCCACCAGAAGGTGCCACCCAATCAAATGGAGGGTCTCCTCCCTTCAGTGAATTGGTGCAGGAGATACCCTCCCAGGGGCTCTCTGAGACATGCCTCTTAATTAACCCCATATCCAGTCAAGATGACAAGCATGATTAACCACCATACTGTGTATAACAGGGAATTTGAAGAAAAATGCCTTCCAGTCCACAGGCAGGCACGTGTCTTCTCCTGAACATGCCATACACTCTGAAGACCATATTCTAAGATGCTGGATTAGCATCTCTGGCACAATTAGCTTCATCCTAGAAGCCTGCATGTGGCTCTCTTGAATCACTCAACACACTAACTTGTTATTAGTGGCTTACCTGATTATCCTCCCTGAGAACTGAGAACTCCCCAAGGGCAAAAGTGTATATAACTCATCACCATGCTCCCAGGCTGTGGCATTAGACTTGGCAGTACCTGGTCTCAATAATTACTGGACTAATTAAACTGTTGACTGGACTGTATTCATCAGAGAAGAGATTTAGAACACATAGCAAATCTGTACTTCTAAAACAGCATTTATTCTCAATGTAGATGTGAGTGGTGTTTATTTACAAAATGTATTTTACACACATCCTCTTTCTCAAAAGAAAAGAACAGGAGTGGGCAATTAATAACCCAAAACTAATGAGGGAAATCTTCACAAATAATGGCAGCCTGATATTTATCAGACAGATGGAAGAGCCTGGTGACTGCAAATCCAAGATATTTTCCACTTCGTGTGTAATCCTTCTGTAAAGAATGGTTTAAGAGCTGTGGTTGTGGTACACAAGCCAGAAGCTAAATCTTCCAGGTTCTTTCTCTTGGTGTCTTAAACACATTCACATCCTGTATGTTTAAAATTGATAATGAATGTGCAAGCAGTCTGGGGTGGTTCTAGAGATCTTTCTAAATAAAATCTGTTATATCAGAGGAACACAGGCTGTAGCTACTTTCAGCTCTGAGATCACACCACCAAGTCTAATTTTAGGCTAACGTGTCTAAGGAGCAGACATTCAATAAAAGTCCCAGGAGATAAAAATTCCCCAAATGTGGGGAAGTGATCACAATAAAGAAAACCAAGCAAGAGTCAGACTAAAACATGAGGCTTCTAAAGTGACTTCTGTTTCCTGAGTTTTCCAGTTTTCAGTCCATTGTCTATTACATCACCTTGGGCTACTGTCTCCACTTGGTTGGGAACTGGACTGTGTAACTTTTGAAGCAAACAGAAGATGACAAAAGTAATGGGATGTCATATTTGAGATTAGGTTTCAAAGAAACCATGCTTTCCATCTGGAACCTCTGTCCTCACTCTCTTGCCGGCTACTCTTCCTACTTAAGAGAGACAGGTGGCCATATTGTGAGCTGCCATTAGAGCATTTCTTGTGGCAGAAAACTGAGGTCCTGAGCCCAACGCACAAGAAACTGAATCAGATCAGTAACCACATAGGGGAACCTAGAAGATTCTTTCCTGCTTGAGTCTTGAAATGTCTTCCTTTTCAGCCACAACCATGATTTGAGACTTGTGATACGCCATAAGCCATAGACACCAAATATGCCACATCAATTCCCAACCCATGGAATCTGAAGTAATAAAAGTGTGCTGTCCTAAGCAACTGAGTTCTGTGACACAGCAATGGTAGCTAACACATGTCCCAAGGCCCATTTCTAGTTTTAGCTTCTTGAAATAGGAAGCTTGGTTCCTGTTTGTGTGAGAAAGCCATCTATCTTTTAGATGAAAGTTGACACAAACACCTTTGGAGATGAGTATTGTTTTGCATGCATCAATTCAAGCAACAAATGAGAGTCAAGGACTAAGTTGTCTCCTTTCCAAAAACACTAACCAAGTAGAATGTGGCAAAACTGATTTTAGGATAGAGGTCCAAGTAGTGCCCTCTTACCCGTCGCCTCACAAATGATAAGAAAATAAAATTGTTTTATTCTCCAAGCATATAGGGGGCTTTAATTACTTTCAATGTAATGATTTTTATGTGGAACTATGAAGCACCAAGGACTACCTATCTTTCTCTTTCAAGTCATCAGAAATGTCCTGTACTTGCACAAAACTGATACCAAGCGCTTACTCAGTGGAGGAGCTTAAACGCCTGACTGCTAGAGAATCTGTATTTCAGAATCGATACTTTGTAGTGGGTAGCCATTCCAGCTTTGACCTGGAAGTTCCAACCCCCATTGAGGCTTTGGTAACGGTCGCGCCTACAAGGCAGGGCTGAAGACCCGAGATCCAGATACACGGGCTCTCTTGGTTCCTGGACTCAGGACACTGAAGGTAGACCCAACAGAGTTCTCCAGAGAACATCGCTGGACTGTGTTACACTTTTCCCAGACCCTGCAACCTATCCCTTCACTTGTAAGTTACCCCACAAAATAAATCTCCCTTTTAACTACGTGGAGTGGCCTTAATAATTTCACCAATAATACTTTGCTTACTCATTCCTCCAAACAATTTCCCTTTTGCTCAAACTTCCCTATACAACAGAGTACTTTGTTAGATAATGTTTGCTAATAAACTGAAGGCAAGGGTAACTATTAAAAAAGATAAAGTGTTCAATTAGAATGGCTTAATTACAAGGTGCCTTTCCATTGCAGTCTAGCTTGTAATTTTATCTGATAGCCCTGTCAACTGCTCATTCAAAATAAGTTGGTATACAATTGGTTCCTTCCAGATTTAAGTGGATATGCTGGTGCACAGGACTGCTACACAGGCTCTTGCCCTTTCTATCTTGAAAAGTAATGTTGGTCTTTTTTTATGATGGGAAATATCATAGAAGAATACTCATTCAAAACAAACGTGCTTTTAGGTTTCTGAGCCTGAGGTGTTATCATCAATTTTGTTAATAGTTTCTCAAGTAGGAGGAAAGGGGGTCAGAGCTGGTCATTGGAAGTCTGTTCTGAGCTCTATTTTCTGTTTCCCAATCCGTCTAAAGCCAAGGAAGCACATGAGTGAGCCCTTCTTGAATCTTCGTTCAAGGCTTACTTAGCTTCTTAGTCTCCTTCCATTAATTCTAACTCTGCAATTGACATTTATCAAATGATGATGTTTTCTAGCTGGAAGACTAATTAGATACTTGCCATAACCTACAAAATCACTCTAATTCAGTTGGCTATTGAAAAATAATAAATGTGTCATGAGTTTTATCTTGCTTTATTGGTATAATTTAAATCTAGCCTCTCTTGATTCTATATTGTTCCCATTACATTGCACAGCACTGACAGAGTGTCATAGTTATTTTTCCTTGGGAGGAAGGTATAAAACCTTGTTGACTCATACAAACACTCTTTTTCTTTCCTTTTTATTGAAAACGGATTTTTTTCTCGTACAATCTATCCTGATTATAATTTCCCCTCCCTTGACTCTTCTCACTTCCTCCTCACCTCCATCCAGATCCATTTACTTTCTACCTCGCATTAGAAAAGAACAGGCTTCTATGAGATGACAATAAAATGGGATTATATGAGCAAGGGGGGGGGGGTCAAGACCATGATGGGGAAATCTACAGAAACAACTGAACCAAGCTTATAGGAACTCACAAACTTTAGACTGACAGCTGTGGAACCTGCATGAGACTGGACTAGGCCCTCTGCATATGGGAGACAGCTGTGTAGCTTGGTCTATTTGAGGGGCCCCTGGCAGTGGGACCAGGATCCCAGGATCTATCCCTAGTGCATGAACTGGCTTTCTGCGGCCCGTTACCTGTGGTAGGACGCCTTGTTCATCTTGTTGCATGGGAGAGGGGCTTGGTACTGCCTCAACTGAATGTACCAGGCTTTGCTGTGGGTGGGTAGGGTAGGCTGGGGGGAGGGCAGGAGGAGGGAATAGAGAGGGAACTGTGGTTGGTATATAAAATGAATTAAAAAATTTAATTAAAAAAAGATTTAAAACCCCCAAAAAATAAAAAAAAATTAAAAAAAAATAAAATGAGACAAAACTGTCCCATAGAAGTTGGACATGGAAACCCAACAGGAAGAAGAGTCCCAAAAGCAGGCACAAGAGACAGAGACCCACTTGTCCTCACACTCAGGAATCCCATAAAAAAACACTAAGCTAACAGCTGTAATATGCATGCAGAAGACCTGATGCAGACCCATGTAGGCCCAACGCTTCCCCCTTCAGACTCTGTAAGTTCAGTGCCTTGCTTAGTTAATTCAGAGAACCTTGTTCTCCCGGTGTCCTCCACTTCCTCTACCTCTCAGAATCTTTCTGCTTTCTCTTCCATGGGAGTTCTGAAGCGGGGGGGGGGGGGGGGGGGCGCAAGGGGGGGGATTTGAAGTAGACCTCCATTTAGGCTCTCTCTATATATAAAATATCTGGCTGTGGGCCTCTGTATCTGCTCTTATCTGGTGGCAGAGGAAGCTTCTCTGATGATGACTGGATAAGGCGCTGATCTACGAGTATAGCAGAATATCATTAGGAGTCATTTTATTACTACTTTTTTCCTTTAGGTAAGTGTTTGATTTTACACTAAGTTTCTGGGCTATCTAGTCTCTGATTCTCGGTTACCCAAGAAGTGTTGGGAGTGGGTTCCTTCTCATGAGGTGGACCTTAAGTCAAATCAGAAAATTGATTGGTTACTCCCACAAGTTCTGTGCCACCATTGCCCTAACATATTTTGCAGGCAGGACAGATTGCAGGTCAGATTTTATGGCTGGGTTAGTATCCACGTTTCTCTTTCAGTAGGCTAAAGAGTACCTTCCCACACCAAAGAGACTAGAATATGAGGGTGAAGGATCCATGTAGGCATGAGCTGGTCTTCTCCATGTTCAGTAAGTTGTGTGGGTGTTGTCCTGAGCAATTGAGCCCCACTGTCAGTTAGTGGAGAGCAACCTATAGTCTTAGCAACAGCCTGGATTGTTTGGGGATTTCTATGGGACCTCCTTGGCCAACAACTCAAGTGAATGTAACCCAGTCCCACCACTGGAACCCTCACCTGGTAACAAGATATGGCCAGTTGAGACTCTGTATTCCCTGTTACTAGGGGAGTCCTCAATAGGATCACCTTCATATATTCCAGGAAGGTTCCACTGCACTGGGTTTCTACAACACCCACCAAACAACACCGAGTTCCAGCAGTCCCTCACTGAAATCTCTCCCTTCACCCTCTCTCCCCCTACACCTGATCCCACATACACTCCTGTCCCCACCCACCCTGAGTCTAATAGAATAAAATCTATTTTCTTTCCCCCACCAAGGGAAATTTATCTGGCCCCTTCCCCAGACCCCTTGTCTTTACCTCAGTTCTCTGGGTCTATGGATTGTAGCATGGTTATCATGTATGTGATGGCTAATATTCAATTATAAGCAAAACCATACCATATTTATCTTTCTGGGTCTGAGTTACCTCACTCAGGATGATTTTTTTCTAGTCCCATCCATTTGCCTGCAAATTTGATGATGTTATTCCTTTAACAGCTGAGTAATACTCCATTATGTAAATGTACCACATTTTTTCTTTATCCCTTCTTCTGTTGAGGGACATCTAGGTTGTTTCTAGTTTCTGATTTTTATGAATAAAGCCACAATGAACATGGTTGAACAAGTGTCCTTGTGGTAGGATGGAGCACCCATTAGGAATATGCCCAAGAGTAGAAAAGCTGGATCTTGAGGAAGACCAATTCCCAACATTCTGAGGAACTGTCACAGTGGCTGTTCAAGTTTGCACTCCCACCAGCAATGGAGGAGTGCTCCCCTTGCTCCACATCCTTGACAGCATGAGCTGTTACTTGTGTTATTGATCTTAGCCATCTTAGCTACAGGTGTAAGATAGAATCGCAAAGTAGTTTTAATTTGCATTTCCCTGATGGCTAAGGATGTTGAACATTTCTTTAAATGTTCCCCAGACATTTAAGTTTTCTTTATTGAGAATTTTCTCTTTAGATATGTACCCCATTTTTAATTAGATTATTTGTTTATTGATATCTAGTTTCTTGATTTTTTTATATATTTTGGATTTTAACCCTTTATCAGGTGTGGAGTTGCTAAAAAAAATCTTTTCCCATTCTGTAGGCTGGTGTTTTGTCCAATTGATGGTGTTCTTTACTTTACAGGAGCTTTTCCCTTTCATGAGATCCCATCTATTGATTGTTGTTCTTAGTGCCTACCTTATTGGTGTTCTGTTCTGAAAGTTGTCTCCTGTGCCAATGAGTTCAAGGCTATTCCCCACTTTCTCTTCTATAAAGTTCAGTGTATCTGGTTCTATGTTGAGGTCTTTGATCTACCTGGACTTCAGTTTTGTGCAGGGTCTTAAGTATAGATCTATTTGCATTCTTCCACATGCAGCCATCCAGTCTGACCATCACCATTTGTTGAAGATGCTGTCTTTTTTCCAGTGTGTATTTCTGGATTCTTTATCAAAAATCGAGTGTCAGTATGTGATTGGATTTATGTCTGGGACTTCTGTTTGATTCTATTGATCAATGTGTTTGTTTTAATGCCAATACCATGAAGTTTTTATTACTATAGCTCCGTAGTACAACTTTAAATTGGGAACGGTGGGACCTCCAGCAGTACTTTTCTTGTTCAGATTTGTTTTAACTATCTTGGTTTTGTATTTGTTTGTTTGTTTTTTTCATTTAAAGTTGAAAATTGTCCTTTCAAGGTCTGTAAAGAATTGTGTTGGGATTTTGATGGGGATTGCATTGAATCTGTAGATTGTTTTTGTTAAGATGGCCATTTTTACTATACTAATTCTGTTGATCAATGAACATGGGAGATCTTTCCATCTTCTGACATCTTCTTCAATTTCTTTCATCAAAGACTTGAAGGTTCTTTTTCCATGATTTCTCTCTCAGTCTTTTGGCATTTGTATATTGGAGGACTACTGATCTTATTTTCAGTTAATCTTAAATTCAGCTACTTTCCTGAAAGTGTTTATCAGCTGTGGGAGTTCCATAGTGGAATTCTATGGTCACTTATGTGTACTATAATATCATCTGCAAATAATGATACTTTGACTTCTTCCTTTCCAATTTGTATCCCTTTGATCTCCTTCAGTTGTCTTACTTTGCTCTAAGACTTCAAGTAGTATATTGAATAGGTATGGAGAGAGTGGACATCCTGTCTTGTTCCTGATTTTAGAGGAATTGCTTTGGGTTTCTCTCCATTTAATTTGATGTTTTACTCTGTTTGGGTGTACCCCTTGATTCCCTAATCTCTCCAGAACTTTTATCATGAAGGGGCATTGGGTTTGTCAAAGGCCTTTCTGCATCTAAGAGAGGATCATGTAGTGTTTTTCTTTCAGTTTGTTTATATGGTGGATTACATTTACTGATTTTCATATATTGAACCATCTCCACATCTTTGGAATTAAACCTACTTGATCATGGTGGATGATCTTTTTGATGTGTTTTTGGATTCAGTTTGCAAGTATTTTATTAAATTTTTTTGTCTATGGTCATAAGGGATATTTGTCTGTGATTCTCTTTCTTTGTTGAGTCTTCATGTGGTTTGGATATCAAACTTTGTAAAATGAATTGGATAATGTTCTGTTTCTATTCTGCAAAATAATTTGAGGAATATTAACCTTAGCTGTTCTCTGAAAGTCTGGTAAAATTCTGTGCTAAAACCAACTGACCCCGGGCATTTTTAGGTTGGGAGACATTTAATGACTGCTTCTATCTCACTGGAGGTTATAGGTCTATTTAACTTGTTTGTCTGATCTTGATTTAACTTTGTTAACTGGTACCTATTGAGAAAATTAGGCATTTATTTTAGATTTTCCAATTTGACGAAGTACAAGTTTTTTTATAAATATTTTTACTTTATGATTAATTTAATTTTACATATCAGCCATGGATTCCCCTGTCCTCCCTCCTCCCACCCTCCAACCTTTCCCCCCAATACACTCCCCATTCCCACCTCCTCCAAGGCAAGGTCTCCCCTGAGGAGTCAGCCCAGCCTGGTAGATTCAATTGAGGCAGGTCCAGTCCCCTCCTCCCTGCACCAAGACTGAGCAAAGTGTCTCAGCATAGGCCCTAGGTTCCAAAAAGGCAGCTCATGCACCAAGGACAGGTCCCTGGTCCCACTGCCTGGGGGCCTCCTAAACAGTTCAAGCTAATCAACTGTCTCACTTATCCAGAAGGCCTGGTCCAGTTCCATGGGGGCTCCTCAGCTATTGGTTCACAGTTCATGTGTTTCTGCTAGTTTGGCTATTTGTCCCAGTGCTTTTTCCAATTATGGTCTCGATATCTCTTGCTCATATAATCCCTCCTCTCTACTCAGCAGAGAAAAACAATGACATCATGAGGTTTGCAGGCAAGTGAATGGAACTAGAAAATATCATCCTAAATGAGGTAACCCAGACTCAGAAAGACAAACATGGTATGTACTCTCATTCATAAGTGGATACTAGATGTAAAGCAAAGGATAACCAGACTGCAACTCACAATTCCAGGGAGGCTACCAAGTAAAGAGGACCCTAAGAAAGACACAGGGATCGCCCAACAACAGAGAAATAGATGAGATCTACATGAGCGAACTGGGGAGGGAGGTAATAGAGAGCAAGGGTTGGGGGAAAGAGAGCTTAGGGGAGCAGGAGGTCCCAGCTGGATCAGGAACAGAGTAGGAGAACAAGGAAAGAAATACCATGATAAATGAAGATCCCATGGGAATAGGAAGAAGCAGAGTGCTAGAGAGGTCCCCAGAAATCCACAAAGATACCTCCACTATAGACTCCTGGCAATGCTCAAGAGAGTGCCTGAGCTGACCTACTCTGGTGATCACATGGCCGAACACCCTAACTGTCATGATAGAACTCTCATCCAGTCAGTGATTGATGGAAGCAGATGCAGAGATCCACAGCCAAAACCCAGGTGGAGCTCCAGGAGTCCAATCTGCAAAGTACAGGTTTTTAAAGTATGTCCCTGTGAGTCTCAGGATTTCCTTTGTGTCTCTTATCATGTCCCTCTTTTTGTTTGTAATTTTGTTAATTTAGATATTCTCTTTCCATCTTTTAGTTAGTTTGGATACTAGTTTGTCTTATTGATTTTCTCAAAGAGCCAACTCTTTGTTTTATTGATTCTTTGTATTATTCTCCTGGTTTCTACTTTATTGATTTCAGCTTTGGGTTTGATTATTTCTTACTGTCTTCTCCTCTTCAGTGTTATTTCTTCACTTTATGTGTTACTTGGTCTTTTTCCCTACAGCTTTTAATATTCTTTCTTCATTCTGTACGTTTAGTGTTTTGACTACTATGTGGCAAGGGGACTTCCTTTTCTGGTACAATCTATTTAGTGTTCTGTATGCTTTCTGTACCTTTATAGGTATGTCCTTCTTAAGTTGTAGAATCTATTTAGTGTTCTGTATGCTCCTTGTACCTTTACAAGCATATCCTTCTTTAGGTTGTGGAAATTTTACTCTATGATTTTATTGGAAATATTTTCTGAGCCTTTGAGCTGAGATTCTTCTCCTTCATCTATTTCTATTATTCTTAGGTTTGTGTTTTCATAGTGTCTCAGATTTCCTGGATGTTTTGTGTCAGGAGTGCATTAAATTCAATATTTTCTTTATCCCATGTATCCATTTATTCTATCATATCTTCAATGCCTGAGATTCTCTCTTCCATCTCTTGTATTTTTTTGTGAAGCTTGCCTCTGTATTACCTGTTTGAATTCACAAACTTCATTTCCAGAATTCCCTCAGTTTTTGTTTTCCTTATTGATTCTATTTCAATTTTTAGGTCTTGAATGGTTTTATTTATTTACTTCAACTGTTTGTTTGTCTTTTCCTGGAATTATTTAAGGGATTGATTCATTTTCTCTTTAAGGACATCCATCATCTTCATACAGTTTGTTTTAAGGTCTCTTTCCTATGCTTGAGCTATATTGGTTAGGATAACTGGGCTCTAGTGAAGACATATTGGTCTGGCTGTTATTGATTGTGTTCTTATACTGGTGTCTAGTCATCCTGATTTGGGATGGTAGGTCTAGCTGCTGGTTTCTGGATTTGTCTTTGTTTTGTGCATGTTTTATTCCTTGATTTCCATTTCCTCTCTGGATTTTCAGAGAGTGTGATGGCTGTGTGTAGCCTCTTTTCCTGGCCTTCTCAACTGGCATCATCAAAGGTAGTACTTGCTAGTGTTGGAGGCTAAGATACTGGGATGAATTGGAGGAAGGAAGGTTGGAGGAGAAGGTTTTTGTGATGCCTATGGGTGGGGTCAGAGGGGAAAAGGAAACCACAGGAGGTTTCCTGCTACAGAGCTAGGGTTGAGACTAGAGGGGGAAGTGAACCTCAGGAGCAGTAACAGAGGTGTGGGTCCTCCTTCAGCCTACTTGTTACTCTAGGAGGAGTGGCCCTTGGATTAGCAGGGGGTGTCTGCTGGGGTTAGGTTTGGGACAAAGCAGCAAGTGGTCAGAAGAAAGTTAGTAGAGAAGATCTGTGAGATACACAGGAGATTGGAGCCGGTAGGCGGGGTTGGGAAGGCTGCCATAGGTTTGTGCTGCAGAGCTAAGGGTGAGACTCTGGGATTGGATTAAGGGGAAACAAAGAGAGAAGAGAAGGCCTACAGGCAGCCTACCCTCCATACAACCACTCTTAAGTAACCTACCCTTTACTATAGGCCTACAGGGCACATTGAGACTGCAAAAACCAGGAAATCTTTCTAAGGAAAAATCTGAGTCACACAGTGATTTAGAACAAAATGAATATTTTAGATGTGATTAATTTAATTTCTCTGGGTTAGCATTTGAAGTCTCACCTGTAGATGCCCTTCTTTCCCACGCATATGCTGTACCCTGGATCCTCTGCTCTCCAACTCGCCACCAAAGAGGCCAGCTGAAAATTCTCCACTCACAACTGCTCCACGGTAACACACCACCTTCAGGATAAGGAAATATCCTCAAAGCATGTCTAAGGATAGAACTCGGAGGTAAAGTGCTTGCCTTGTGCCCACAATCCCTGAGTTCAATCCTTGGTATCATTTTCTTAAAAATCTTTAAAATGGTTTATGAGGTCCTTAGTTACTGGATTGTTTCCTCTTTGCCAATCTCAGGTTCTGTCTACCTCACTCCTCTCAATCTGCACTCAACCCTCTTGCAATATCCTGCACTCTATACCTTATGACTTCGGTTCTTTGGCATGGGTGGCCATGGATCCCCTTTGGCCTCAGGGGCCCAGGCCTAGAACTTCCTCAAGCCTCAGCTCAAGCCACTTCAACCCAGAAGCCCCCTTCATTTCTGCTCCCTGTGTCAGCTAATTTCCCTTGCCAGTATTGTATTCCAAGCTTTCTAATTACACTTATAAGTGCGCATACAGTTCGTGGCTTTGAATCCTCAACTAGTCAGGGGCTCTGAGGACAGGCACTGTACCTTATTACTTTGTTATTCTTTCTGTGTATGGAACAGGATCAGTGACCATTTGGTAGTTGTTCCATCAGCTAGTGAGTTTGTAAAAGGATTTGGGAAAGGCCTATATTTCAAAAGAATAATAAGACAGAACAAACCTAATGTAGGAGACCATTCGTAAGTTTCCATTATTAGTCCACAAATGTGGTCTCACAAGATTATTTGTAAACCTTAGGAAGAAACTGTCCTATCAAACTTCAAGGAAGTTCTGTCAGTCAAAGTCTAGAAAGTTCAACAGAAAATTTCAAGAGCTATGCCACTTTTATGAGAAAAAATTCATAAAACTCAAAACCAAAGAATATACATCACTGAAATGTGAAATAAAGAAAGATAAGGTATACCTGGTCACACAAAGAACAATGCAAAGAAACTGTAATGTATACCAGGAAAATGCCACTAGGTGATTTTGTCATACTGTGGGCATGAGAGAGTGTGCTTGCAGAACCTAGATGTCTTTCTCTATACCATCCCTCAGTGAAATCAAGAGATGCTATGAAAGTGAAAGAGACAGAAAGAAAGAAGGAAAGGAGACAAGGAAGGAATATTCAGTTGGTAGAGTGATTGTCTAGCACTCATGAAGCTCTGAGTTTCATCCTTCACACCTCATAAACCAGGTGTGGTGCCTGCTGGTAATCCTGGCACTGAGGAAGTGAAGGCAGCAAGATCAGAAATTCAGTGTCTTCCTGGGCTACATCTAAGGGCAGACTGGGCTACGTGAGACCTTGTCTTTGATGGAGGTGGGCTGAGATGTGTGAGGCTACTTCTGGCATATCAGAACATGTTGTTTTACAGTAAGCATTATTTTTGAGAAATGGAAAAAATACTCTCTAAAATGATGGTAAAAGCATGATGTTGTGAACTGCATGGAGCTGTTGCATGTGCTGTCCTTTTACATGACTGGCAGCACAGATGCTTTGTTCATACCAGAGTCACCACAAACACATGAGCAATGAATTGAGTGATGACATCATGATGGCTACTCTGTCACAAAGAAACAGGAATTTTTCAGTTCCATTATGCCCATAAACATGATAAGAGACACATTATATAAGCGGTCTTCATTGACCAAAATATTATTTGTAGGTTGTTTTTATTTGTTTGTTTTGTTAAGACAGAGTCTCTCTAGGTAGTACTGGTTAGCCTAGAACTCACTATATACCAGCCTGGCCTCAAATTTGTTTTGATTCTCAACCCTCAGGTCTTGAGTTCTGACATTACAGTGTGAGACACCACTTTTAGTCTTTTGTGGTGGTGGATGTGGTGGTGGTGGTGGTGGTGGTGGTGGTGGTGGTGGTGGTGGTGGTGGTAGTGGTGGTGGTTGTGGCAATTTGTCTTGAATTTTGCTTTTTAAAACAGAATCACATGTAACCCAGGCTGGCCCCAATCTTGCTATATAGCCAAGGTTGGCTTTGAATTCATGATCCCCCTGTCTCCTCCCTCCAATGCTTGGATTATAGACATATACCATGCCCACAAAAACAAAACCATCTTTATGTGGTACCTGGCTTCATATATATATATGAAGCCAAAAATTAATTTATGTTCAATAATTCCATCATATGGCCCTATTCAGGTCTGTCCAGTAAAATCCACTACACATCACGTTTTATACTATTGGTGGGTAAAATTTTCCTATAGAAAAATAATTCAAACACAATCTAACTTTTAAGAGCAAAAAAATTTCAAGTTAACAGTTTGAAATAGCAGTTATCTAAAAGACTCACCTAGGATCTAGTTACATTTTGTCTTCCGCTATTCTTTAAAATTGCCTCCTATCAGGAAAATGATTACTAATGTGTCTGTTCTCCCAACTGTGGTTCAAGTGAGCTCTGCCGAGGGAAAGTTGAGATCAGAAAGAGCCTGATATGGCAGAGCCACTAAGTACTTTCCTAGGTGGATAAATGCTGTCTTGTTTCCTAAAACTAACAGATTGGCCAAGCTCAGTTGAGCACTGTAGGAACTAATATACTAACGTGGGCTATGGTGAAGAACCACATGTCACATGCTGGGCTCAGGAAAATTCATGTAATCAAACAGACCTCACATCAAGAAACATAATTTATTTGACCTCTAGTAGAGAAGAAAATGAGGTGAACATCTATGGTGATTTCGGAATCCCAAATCATTCAGCCTGCTCTGGAATGCAAGCAGATGCCAACAACCAGCCTATGTGAATCACAGTTAATGAGGCAAGACTGGCCTTACCACTGTGTCCGTGCTCTCTTTCAAAGAGCATGGCACATAGTGGATGCTCAAATGTATTTTTTAGATAAATGGATTTAATTGAATGAGCAAACCAGAGTCGTCAAGGAACTTAACAAAACTACCTGGACAACACTTATCTATACTCTAGTCATTGCTACGAATCTGCATTAGTTAGCATTCCGTTGCTATGATGAAGACACCTGACCTGAACAATTTAAACTTATTTTGGATCATGATTTCAGAAAGACCAGTCCATCGTGGCAGTGACAGCATGATGAAGCGATTCACACTGAGGTATTAGAAGCCTCTTCATGGTAGTCAGGAAGCACAGAGACTAGAGAAGGAGGCCAAGAGTACAGCATAATCCTGAGGGACATACATCATTGACCACCTTCCTCTAAGTAGGCCTTTCCTCCCACCTTTTACCCCTTTCTAATAATGTCATCACATGATGAATTCACCAATAGATTAAACCATTCATTAACTTAGAGCTCTCACCATCTAACCATCTCTGGAAACACACATGCAATCATATCCAGAGGCACGTTTCACAACCACCTAGGTATTCCTCAACCCAATCAAGCTAATCTTCAGAATTAGCCATCACATATCCTCACCTTGGTCGTTTTCATTAACCATCATGTTCATCACCAGCATCTGTCACCCTCTCTGTGCTCCCAGGCACAGGCAAATTGAAACTATCTCTCATTGAGACATTCTGAATAATCAAGAAGTCATTTGTGACTAGAATTAAACACATCGGTGACTCTGCTGCTCCTTAATCCACTTCTTCATCACAGTTCAAAGACAGCCTTCGCTAAACACCCTTCTAATACTCTTCTTCCCCTAAACCTGACTTGTCGTTTCTTTGGATCCCGCCACATCTTGTGCACACTGAAACCTTGTAAACTGTAAAGTACAAGTAAAAAGCCTATTGCAGTGGAGTTTAGCAAATTCCAATAAACTGCAGTTTAACTAATTATGATAAGGTGGGTCCCAGTGTGAATCCAGCCAAGGCCAATACTGAGCTTCTCCAGTGTTGGAGAATGACTCTCCGGGGTGACTTTTGCTGATCTCAACCTCCTCTCTCCCCTTGGGGCCATCTCTAGCTCCATTACTATCTTCATTCCTTTCTCTTTTCAAATTTTATCATGGAAGAAGAATTTTTTAAACTATGTGGTTTACTTTCATCTGTTTCTGTAGTTTCTTTTATGGAATATTTTGCTTTTTAGAATTTACATATTCTGAATATATGGCTGCAGTTTGTTCATTTCATTGTTGAATGTCATTTTATTACATGAATAAACAATTTCTCTATTCATTTTACTATGAGTAGATGTTTGGGCAGCATCCCATCTGGGGCCATTTTGATCAGCACTGACTGTCAAACGAGCCACGGTGCTCATAAGTATGCATTTCAACAATAAGCCAAATCGCTGGGAGAAGAATTTCTGATTGTGCACATCTGCATTTGCTAAATAAAATCAAAACGTTTTTCCAACATGCTTCTGCCAGTGTTTCCGTCTACTGGCTTTTGAATGCACTATTGTTCTGCATTCTTCCACTGGGGCTGCAAGACTTAAACTGTCTGCAATCTGGTGAGTAGCCAAAAGTTTCTGCTCAGATTCCCACTTGCTCTTCTCTGTTTCCCAAAAGTTTAAATGCCAATTTAAGTGCACATTGATTATTTGGGTCCCCTTACTTTTAAAATCAGTTGCCAGTTTTTTTCTCCTTGACTGACTCTCTTTTTAAGAGATTTGTAGGAATTCTTTATGTATTCTGGATGCATTGATTCAAACTGTGGCAAGTTCACCCCACTCTGTGATTTGTCTTTTTACTGTCTTCAAAATGCAAATCAAAAGAACAAAACTGCTTAATTTTAATGGGATGAACTTTATGAATCCTTTCCTTCTAGTAAGTGAATTTTATTCCATGTTAAAGAATTCACTCCTACCTAAGATTAAGTAGATATTCCCCTTACAACCTACATAAGTTGTACTGCTTTGATTAATGTATGTGGGGCTACAAACCACCTGGAAATGACTTTTGTAGTAGATGTGACATAAGATCCACATTCTACCGTAGATATATCCAAATGCCAAGCACCATGTGTTGAAAGCCTCGGTCTTTCACTCAGATGCTCACTTTTCATAAATCCAATATGGCAGGTTCTGTTTCTAGACACTGCTCCCTGATCACTCATGTGCCTCTATCTATCGTCCATCACAATTCAAATTGGCATATTTGTATTTACAATAACATGACTATTCTTTGAGTTTTGTAGCTCTGTATAATTTTCACAATCACCCTTTGATATGACATATACCCAAAAGAAAAAGTCTACTGAAATTTTTATTGAAAGTGATTTAAATCTGTAGATCAAGTTAGGGCAAGTGACATTTTGGCAAATTTATTTCTTACCATCCATAGTCATTATGTATTGCTCCATTTACTTCTATTGATTTACTTCTAAGTATTTGCTATTTTAATTAATGTATTGCTTAAACTTCAGGTTCTGCTTGTTGCTATATATACCAGTAATTATTTTTGTTCTTTTTTTTTTCTGGAGCTGAGGACTGAACCCAAGCGCTCTACCACTGAGCTAAATCCCCAACCCCTCCAGTAATTATTTTTGCATAGTGCTTCAGTTGCTTTCTTAAGCTATTTTACTCAAACTATTTTTTGTAGATTGTCTTACATATTTAACATACAGTAGCTCATCCAATAATAATAAAAATTAGTTTTTTCACTCTCAAATTCACATAAATATCATGTTATTATTTTGATATTCATTGATTTGGTTTATTATTATTAATACTATTCTCCCTACCATGACCTCTAAGAAAACTATGTGTACAGAGGTAGTAGTGAGCAACTTTGTCTTGCTTCCATATCCACAGGCAAAGCCTACATAACTTCAGCACTTAATATGAATGAGTGTTGAATATGCACCATGGGCATTTATTAAATACTTGTACCAAAGTAAGCTCCATTGCATTCAAGTTTTGCTGAGAATATTTGAGCTTAATGGAGACATCAACTTTTGAGAAGTATCTGTCTAGTAAAATTAAAAGAGGATATTTCCTTGCTTTTGCTCTGGAAAACGAATGTATTTCATCAGCTTTCTTTAGTATTATCATACTACTATCACACTCTTACTTTGATCACTTTACATTTACTGCTATAATGGACTTGCTAAAGTCTCATTGCAGTGATTTTTGTCCTTAGGCATTGGAGATACTCACCAATACTTGGATTTCTCACTATGTCCTTGTGGAATAATGCTTTTGTACACTGGTTTAACAAAACACTGACTGGCCAGTAGCTAGGCAGAATGTATAGGTTGGGGGAGCAGATGAGGAGACTCTGGGAAGAGGAAAGACTGAGTCAGGAGATGTCAGCCTGCCGTCCAGGGAGCAGCATGTAATAGCACACAGGTAAAGCCACAGAACATGTGGGGACATATAGATTAACAGAAATAGGCTGAGTTTAAGTGTAAGAGCTAGTCAGTAGGAAGCCTGAGCTAATGGCTGAGCAATTTTAATTAACATAAGTCTGTGTGTGTTTATTTGGGACCAAGAGGCTTAGGGCCGCAGGAGCCCTGTGGGACCATAAAACTTGTAGCTACATGTCCTTCCTAAGATTTGTCACTGATGTCGTGATGGCCTCATGAGACAAAATGAGGACACCAGGCTATCATTTCACTAGAAGCTTATGGGATGTTCAAATTATTTTTATCTAGAAAGTTTGAGGCCCAGGGAAGCAGCTCAAGTCACTGGAGTGTTTACCTAGCATGCATGAAGCTCTGACCTCAGTCTCTAGCACTGTGTAAATCAAGCATGATGGCACAGGCCCATCATCTCAACACTTGAGGGATAGAGACCAATGGATCAGAAGTCCAAGGTCACCTTTGGCTACATTGTGAGTTTGAGGCCAGCCTTGAATACATGAGACTCTGTTCCAGAAAAGGAATTTTATAGAATGCAATAATTAATCCATTCAAGAATACTTGTCTGTCTGAAGATTTTTAGTTATTTTTCAGCTTTGTTGTTCGTTACAAACCATTCTCACACTCTCTTTTCGTGTCCATTTCTGTGTATTGTGATTTTCACAAAAGGCAGTCATTTCATTTCCAGAGTTCTGTCATAAGGTATTCACAGTAACATCCCATTTCTTTTGATACTGCAAGATATATGGTAATGTCACTTTTAATTCCCAAAGATTATGATTCACACTGTCTCTGCTCAGTTTTGGGAGCAGGGACAGAAGGAAAAAGACTAGAATGAAACTTCCATAATTGGATTTTTGTCAAGTATCTAATAAACACCTACAGCACATGGTGTTTAGTGGGCTTGTTACATTCCCATTGTAAGTTCCCAGATCCTCTCCTGGTTTCAGTGGTGTGTAAGTGATACCACTGCCATGAATTTTAATACATTTAAAGCCAAAGTAACACCTAGCATTACCCCCTGTCTCTTTTTCAGGCAAGCTTCCAGGACTCACTCACAATATAACTGTCCTCTACTAAGGAGGCTAACACCCTTGACAACTCTATTTTACCCACCAGCTAACTGACCCATGAACTATACCTGTGATACACATGACACCAGCTGCCAATCACAGTGAGTCAGGAACTGATAAATTATAGGTTAGGTCTATGTCAGATATATAAAAATAGTTGAGAAGTCCTGCTGTAGAATACAAAGTGGGCAGCCTGAACACACTTGCTACAGTGGTTTTGTCCTGTCAAATGTACAACCTGCTGTTTTTCATCACTTTTGCTTACAATAACCCCTGCTGGCAGCTGTTAGTTCAAAAGAATGAAACAGCATTTAATAAAAACTTAATTACTCCATATCTGTCTCTGAGAAACTTAACGATTGTGCAAAAGCAAAATGGCGTTTATTAATACTATCTACCGTGAAGCATTCAATGATATTACCAAGCACATCACAAAGAAAGAATTCATGGATGAATTTCTAATTACATTAGAAGATTGAAGCGGGAGATATGGATCCAACAGACAGAGAATCAGATAGCACATTTACACAAGATTCAGGAACATGCTGTGTTATTTACTCTTCTTATTGTTGTGACAAACACCTGAGAGAGAAACCTTAAAAAGAAGAAAGGTTTGTTTAGATCTTGGTGTCAGAGGTTGTAGTTCAAGTTGGTTGAACCTGGTTACTTGGAGCCTTAGGCAACACAAACATCACAGCAGTGAGGATGTATATGGTAAAGGGGGATGATCCTTTTGTGGCAATCAGGAAAAGGGGGGAAATAGCGAAGAATAGGACGAGTTCTGTTTTCCTAGGGTGTAGTCCAGTAAACTACTTCCCCCAACAAGGCCCCACCTTCTACTTTTCACCACTCCCAATAATGCTGTCATATTTTCCATCTATCAGTCGATTTATTGGCATCCTCACGATTCGGTCACGCCCCACACACTGCCCATTAGCTGGCAACCAAACCTTTGCACATGAGCCTTTGGGGGACACTCCATATCTGTTACCATTTGCATGTATAATGTCTTCCACAGACTCATGTTTTGAACAATCAGTCACCAGCTTCCGGTGCTATTTTGAAGGCTGTGGAGCCTCTAGGGGATGAGGATTTGCTGAGGAAAGTGAACCACTGGAGATGGGCCTTTGAAAGTTTTACCTACCCATAGTTCTAGACTAGTTCTGTCTGTTTCCTGGTCATGTGGACAAGCCTCAGTCCTCACAACAACAGAAGAACAGCCCAACCGTGCCTTGCTTGCCACATCGGACTGAAGTCCCTCTGAAACCAGGAGCTGAAAAGATCTTTTCCACTCTTCAGTTGTTTCTTTTAGGTATTTCTGTTACAGTGACACTGAGGTCATTACCACAATGAGAAAACCATAACATATATTGTATCATTTGTATAAATGTTGTTCTCCTACTGTAGATTTACTCATTCTGGTTCCAGGCTTTCTTGAGCACTTACAAAAGTGAAGCATAGCTTGAGCATGTTGGCTCCATTAGCTGCAACAGAACTCTGCAGTATTAAGTAATGCCAGTCTTTATAAGAGCACTTGTAGCTGCTGAGGTGAAAACCTGTTCATTCCAATAAGGACTTGGTTCTTTCCATTCATTCAAGAAATCACAGTGAGACTCTAAGTAGAATGGCAGCTAATGTCATCATAGGAAAATGATCTGACATTATTATAAGTACAAAGAAAAATTCCGTTTAGTAATTTACAATGACCAAAGTATTCTTATGGTGGTAACACCCACACAAATTGTATAGCATAGCATCACAGTGGAAAAAAAACAATTCTTAGAAAATTAGGAAATATTCAGATATTTATTTGAGTGAGCTGCTCCATAGAATCAATGTCTTAAACTCAGAAGTACTACTGCTGGTCCAGGTGAAGGAATTTCACCTTTGACTGTCAGGATGGATGGGGAGTGTTAGTTGTTTTCCTCAATGCCGTGACAAAAAAAAAAAATACCTGACGAGGAGCAACTTAAGGAAGAGAGGTTTCAGCTGGGCTCACAGCTGGAAAGTCTAGTCTACCCTGGTGAGGAAGTCGCAGCACTGGGAACACAAAGCAGCCAGTCATGTTGCACCTGAAGTCATGAAGCAGATGGAGATGAACTCTGGTGCCCAGCTCCCTCTCTCCTTTTTTCTTTTTTATTCAGTTTAAGAGCCCAGCCCATGGGATGATGCTGGTTACATTCAGGTTGGTTCTTCCCTGCTCAGCTACACCTTCCAGGAAACAACCTTATAGGCTCATCCAGAGATGTATTTTCATGATGATTCTAAATTCTAGCAAGTTAACAATGGAGATTAACCATCACATACAAATATTTAGATAGATAATAGATACATAGATGGTAGATAAATGATAGGTAGATAGGTAGGTAGATGATAGATAGATATATATGATAGATGGATAGATGATAAATACTCATACATAGATACATAGATATGTAAATACACAAATAAGTGCGTTATTCTGTTACACTATCAGCATTTCTTTATGTTCCTGTACCCAGTATCACAGTGTTTCAACATTTTGGGTTACTGGTGTCCTAGTTTGCGTTCTGTTGCTGCAGTAAAACACTATGACCAAAAGCCACTTGGGGAGCAAAGAGTTTATTTCATCTCACACCTTACAGTCCATTATGAAGGGAAATCAAGGCAGAAACTCAAGGAACCTGGAGGTAAGAACTATCATGATCACAGTCTGTCATGGAGAGAAGTGAGTGCTAGGACAGAAGCAGGAACCTAGAGGCAGGCACTGAAGCAGACCATGAGGGAGTGCTTCTTACTCACTTGCCCCCATGGCTTGCTCAGCCTGCTTTCTTATACAACCAACGAATACCTGCCAATGGTGGAACTGCCAACAGTGGCCTGGGCTCTCCCTACATCAGTCATCAGTCAAGAAAATGCCCCCACAGACTTGCCTATGGGCCAATCTAATGGAAATACTTTCTCAATTGAAGTTCCCTCTGCTTTCTCAATTGAACTTTCCTCTTCTCATATACATTGTCAGGACCATTAGTATCTTTGAAAATATATTTTAAGGAGGGAGATAGTATGGGGAGAGACTACTAGGATAGGTGGTCATTGGGATATGATGTGGACCTAGTGCAGTGGGAACTTCCTGGAACCCGTGATGATGACCCTAGAGAGGACTCCTAGTAATGGAGAATATGAAGCCTGGACCTGCCATCTTCTGTAACCAGGTAAGGCATCCAGTGGTAATACTGGGACACCAACCTGGCCACACAATCTTTGATCCACAACCTGTCCTGCTTGCAAGATGTGCTAGGGCAATGTTGGCTCAGAGCTTGTAGGAGTGGCCAACCAATGATTGGTCTAACTTGAGGCCCAAGCCACAAAAGCAAAGAGGGAGCCATGCACAACACTGTCTGGATGACCAGGAACCAGAAGCTGAGTGGATCACAGACCTAGAGTAGAACCAAACACAACTGACAAAGAAAAAAAAGTCAATGAATTGATTCCTAATGATATCCTGCTGTACTCATAGATCAGTGCCTAGCCCAGTTGTCATCAGAGAGGCTTCATCCGGCAGCTGATGGGAATAGAGGCAGAGACCCACAGCCAAATATTTGGCAGAGCTCAGGGAACCTCACAGAAGAGGGGGAGGAAGGATTCCAGGAGCCAGAGGGGTCAAGGACACCAGGAGAACATAGTCCACAGGATCAACAAACAGGGCTCATAGGGGCCTGCATGGATATGCACTAGGTCCTCTGCATACATGCTGTGGTGGTTTAGTTTGAGGTTGCTATAGTGCTCCTAACAGTGGGAGTGGAGTGGGGGTATAGCTAACTCTTGTCCCTGCTCATAGGACCCTGGTCTTCCTTCTGGGCTGCTTTATCCAGCCTTGATGTGAGGGTTTGTGCTGAGTCTCATTGCATCTTGCTGTGCCAAGTGTGGTTGCTACCCCTGGGTGGCCTGTTCTTTTCTGAAGGGAAATGGAGGAACAGTGGATCTGGGGGAGAGGGGAGGTGGGGGAGGACTGGGAGGAGTGAAGGGAGGGGAGGCTGTGGTTGGGATGTATTGTGTGAGAGAAGAATAAATTTTAAAAAAAGACAGAAAATATACTCTAGAATAGATTATAATTGTAATTATTATAATTACAACACTAATTATAATAAATTGTAATTAAAATCTTCCTCTGAATATTCATAGTCATTTAAATTATAATGAAATTGTTTTCACTTTTATTATATTTTTCTACTAAATTATAGTTTTATTTTATATTTTAACCAACAACTCAGAGATGCTTTCAATTTTTTCTCATGGCTATTAGCATCTCAAAGGTAATTGCATCTGTTTTATATGAAAACAGAGCTGTGTATTTATTTTGTTCCTAAATATCCTCATGAATCATTATTTATAAGTATTTTCCTATGCAAACACTCTTTCTCAGAAAACAGTACTTACAATCACTGTGGGGCTTTGTAGTTCCTCCCCGACCTATTGGATGAAATATCCAGAATAATCACGAGCAGCTACAGTCACATGTCCCTATTTGCTTCTCATTTTCAGGCTAACGCTTATAAGCTGTAACCACAGAGATTAAAATGGAAATACATTGTAGCATATTTGACTAAGGAAATGGGACTTGTGGATCATTTATATGTAAACTGGAGTCACAACTGCCTGTCTGTCTTCTGATTTGAAAGAGGAAATGGAGCCAACCACTAAAATGGGGAAGGTGAAGGGAACAAGCCATTGGTGTTGATATGCTACTCTACCTGTGACTTCACCAAGTGAGATATCAGATTGAGACCATAGAGGTACGATGGTGAAATTCAAAGAATAAATCAGGCTTGAAGGGGGAAATGTATCATTCAACCATTTATAAAAGATGGAACTGAGTGGTGAGGCGGCAGTGCACACCTTTAATCCCAGCATTTGGGAGGCAGAGGCAGGCAGAGTATCAGGTCAGCCTGATCTAAAAAGAGAGTTCCAGGACAGCCAAGGCTACACAAAGAAACCCTGTTTTAAAAAACCAACCCAATAAATAAACAAAATACAGAACTGAAGTCATGGGTGTAGATTCTAACATTTAGGAAAAGGACAGAGAAGGAGAAGAGAGATATTCTAGCACTGAGCCCAAGGAACTCCAAATTTTTGATGCCCGGTAGCAGAGGTGCACCACACAGGTGGCCAAAGGGCAAGGGGGATCATGAGATTGCTATGTTTTAGCCAGAAGAGGCATGGTTCCATGGGGATGGAATGCCTGCTGTGAATGAGCCTACTGGGCAAAAGAGGGTGGAAAAGGAACCTTTTCACTGCACTATAGTAGTCCATGTGACCTACACAAGACTGTTCTTAAAATCATAAGGGAACAACAGTCAAGTCAAACAATCTTTCATACCAAATACATAAGCAAAGAGTTAGGATTTGGCTTAGTGTTAAAATTCTTGTCTAGTATGTGAAATGCCATGGATTCAGTCACCAACAACATACACAGACAGACAGACAGACAGACAGACAGACAATTAGAAGTACTTCTGCACACTATCAGCATTAACTTATGGTTACATTAATTATAGAACTCCTTATCTCACAACTTAAGGAGTTTGAGGAATAGAGTATCTACACTGTCAGATAATTCAAGCTTTGGCGGAGAAGAAATGTCTCTGTTATGTAACCAAGACTGGATTTCCAGTTTTAGCTCCCATCCCACGAAATGCCACACATCATTTAATTACATTGTTTTTCTCCTCTTTACAAAGACATTCTTAACATTGGAGATGTGAACCTCACAGACTGTCAAGGCTGGGAGCTGGAGTAGACTGTGGGCTTGTGGGTTCCACAAACTACTCATCTCCCAATCCTGCATAAAACCTACAATGGAAGGGCCAGATGTAGTGTGTCAAGGCTGTAATCCTGACACTGAGGCTGGGGAACCACTGGAAGTCTGAGGCCAGCCTGAGACATAAAACAAGTTGTGGTGGTATTGTGTTCCCTGAAATATTGTGCACCCTAATAAACTTATCTGGGGTCAGAGAACAGAACTGCCACTAGATACAGAGACTGGAAAACGGTGGCACTCACACCTTTAATCCTAGCATTCCAGAGGCAGAGATCTACCTGGATCTCTGTGTGTTCAAGGATACAGCCAAGCATGGTGACTCATGCCTTTAATCCCAGAAAGTGAGCCTTTAATCCCAGGGAGTGGTGGCAGAAAGCAGAAAGGTATATAAGGCGTGAAGACCAGGAACTAGAAGCTTTTACCAGGTTAAGTTTTTAGGCTTTGAATAGCACAGTTCAGCTGAGATGAGGACTCAGAGGCTTCCAGTCTGAGGAAACAAGATCAGCTGAGGAACTGGCCAGGTGAGGTGGCTGTGGCTTGTTCTGTCTCTCTGATCTTCCAGTATTCACCCCAATACCTGGCTTCTGGGTTTGATTTTATTAATAAGAACCTTTTAAGATTCATGCTACAACAAGTTCTGGGATGGTCTGAAAAACGGAGTGAGACTTTAACTAAAAAAGCAAAAAAAAAAAAAAAAAAGCTCCCAGTGGAAAACCCCATGAAGTTCAAGAACATTCCACCTCACCCAGAAAACAAATATCAGTCATCATTCCTCCACCAAGATTCAGACCCCTGGGGAGGAAGGATTGTAGGAACCAGAGGGATGGAGACACCACAAGAACAAAGCTCATAGAATCAGCTAAGCAGGGCTCAGGAGCTCACAGAGACTAAAGCGACAAACCCATATGGATCTGAGCTAGGTCCTTTGCATACACCTTATGATTGTGAAGCTTGGTGTTCTTGTGGAGCTACGAACAGCAGAAGAGGGGATGTCTCTGACTCCTTTGCATGTACTTGGGATCCTTTTCCTCCTAGAGAGTTGCCTTGTCCAGCCTTGGTATTAGGATTTGTGCCCACTCTTATTATATCTTGTTAGGCCATGTTTGGTAGATATCCCTGGGAAGCCTGCTCTTTTTTTTTTTTTAAGGGAAATGGAGAAAGAATGGATCTGAGGGAGAAGGGAGGTGGAGGGAGGGACTGGGAAGAGTGGAGGAATGGGAAACTGTGGTCAGGGTGTAATGTATGAGAGAAGAATAAAAGTAAAGTTTAAAAAAAAGGAAGAAGAAGAAGAAGACCCAGGCCTCCTGAAGTCAGGTAGTTTTGATCTGTCACTCCAGAAGTGGAAGTCAGAGAATTAATAATTCAAGGTCACCCTGTACTAGTGAGTTAGGGAGTTTGTGGAAAATTCTGGTGCTACATGAAAACCCCGTCTCCTAAAAATAAATTTAAAATAACAAATAAATAAATATTCATCCCAGGAAGCTGAAAGACATATTAGTCCCCTCACCAGGACCTATCAACATTTCTCCTCTGAGCTGTCCTCTCTCTCATCACATAGAATCTTTGTTCATTTGTATCTCAGAAAACTGCCTCTGGTATGCAACATATTTTTCCAAGTCTATCACTTCAGGCCTACATTCTACCCTCAGAGGCTCGGGATCCAGGTTCTCACAACTACTACGCCAAGAACACAAGTCTTATCCTCCACCAAGCTGATGAACAATAATGAGTAAATAAAATATGATCAAGAGTTCAAGGTAAGGTCAAGAGAGATGAAATGATACTTAACCCATCAGTTAATATATTTATTGAACTTCATTAAGCTTATAGATATCAGACTATGTTCTGTAGCTCTTTCCCCATTAAATAATTAATTTTTTATAAATTTGTTTTAAAATTGCCACATTGGCTAATATACACTTAGTACGCAATAAACCAAAATGCGCACTGCTTCCTGATTGTTATGAATCACTAGTGATTGAATCCAGAACCTCAATAAGTGACCAGAAGGCCTGTCAACCCTCGCTGATGATCCCTGGAACTGGCTTAAGCAGGAGCATGTCTAGGGCAAACATTTAGCCAAGAAAATAAAGTGGGTCATGGAAGAGTTGCAGGCATTACCACCAGACAGAACTGGACTGGCATTCCCTCACCCTGAACTGCTTCTCAAAAAGCCGGAAAGTCACATGATCTTTCAGAACGTATTTCCTCTGTGGCAGGGGTACCAATACAATGATATGGGAGGGAATGTCTCTCAGACTATGGGGACATGCACATAGCCTGCACAGGTCTAGGCCAGATGGGGTCCAGTGCTGAGAGGGGAAGTGGACACAAGCCCCCATCTCAACCCAGAAGCTATCTCCAACTGGAAACTGCATGCAAAGGAAAAATCAGTTCTTTTCCCATGGAGTCTCACTGGGCAGACCCCAGACCCAGCAGTGGATGCCCAACACTAAACAAACTCATTGGTATTTTGGAGGATTTATTTGTTTGTTGCCTGTTGTTTTTGTTTTGTTTTGATTGTATCATAATGCTGTCTGGGTCTTTTTTTTTTTAACCTCACAGGTCTTTTGCTTATAGATTATGGTTTTCAGTCTCATGTTCTTACAGGATATCTGTGAGTATCAATTTGTGTGTCTCTGCATCTATGTGTGTGTTTCTTGTGCTTTTTTTTTGGCTTTTTTTTCTATTGCTTATTTGTTTTGTCCTGTTGGGGTTTATTTCTTTTTATTTTCATCCTTTTTTCTTTTCCTTTTTTGGTTTTTTTAGATGGTAGTTTGTTTTTTAATGAGAGAAAGAGGGAGAAAGCGTGTGGATTTGGATGGGTGGCCAGGAAACGGGGATCTGGGAGGAGTTGGGAGAAGGGAAACTAGTCAGCATATATTGTGTGAAAAAAATCTATTTTTAATAAAAAAAAAAGTGAAAGAAAGGATTATTAGAAAACCAGTGATACAGTGTGTGGAATCGATGCAGATGGCTCCAATGTTAAATAAATAAATATGCAGAGATGAATCTCTGAGCAGAAAAGGTTTTAGATGACAAGAATATAAAGATCAGAACTGAAATTCAGGACCTGTGCACAGACTGAGGTGGCCTCCAAATGACCAAAGAACAACAGGAAACAGTGAAGCATTGCTGGACAAGAGGAGAGTTGGGTAAATGGCTTGAAAGGAACTCTCACGTGGGCCATGTCTTTCCAGAGCTGATGGGCTGCCTTGCCAGGCATGAGGAAGTGTTCTTATGCAAACACCTAGCTGTCCTTCCACTACAGGCTGTCCTGATGTGATTCCTGTAGTGAACTGAGGTTGAGAAAAAAAACTTACGTCTTTCTATTAAGAAGCAAACCGTGCATGAGGGCCCTCCCTCCAGTTTGCCCGGCTTGACGTAAGTGACTCCAATTTTAATCTAGTAACTTTTATGACAGCAATGCTCTGGACATAAACATAATATTATTATTTGAATCTGAATGGTCCCCAACAGACTCATGTTTTCAACACTTCTTTGAAGCACGTGGTGCTATTTACTCTGAGAGGCCGTGGAAGTTAGGATCTGGCTGGCAGAAGCTTACGGTCTAGGCAGAGGCCCTTGAAAGTCTCTCTAGCCCCTGATTTTTGTCTTGCTCTCTGCTTCCTGATACCCTGGGATGGGAACAGCTCCCACTGTATGATCCTGCCACTCCAGCTCAGCTGCTCTGCCATGTTTTCCCTTTCTCAATGACCTGCAACCTCTGAAACTTTGAACGGAAATAAATCTTCCCTCCTTTAGTTGTTTCTGTATTTCGGTCACAGTATTGCAAATGTTATTAGTTTACTTAATAAATGCTAAGTTATATAACTAAAAGAATAGTTTAAATTTTAAAACGTAATATGAGTGTGCTCTTGTTACCATTTTATCAGCCTTGCAGCCTCACAGTTAATGACCGTTCCTGCTCATAGTGCAGCATATAGTCCACAGAAGATGTCTCATGCCCATCCATGCAGGATTATGAAGATTTGTCCTATTTGTGCCCTTAATTGCATCTTTTTCCAGACAACATCTCAACACCTTCCTACACCTTCACTTTACAGGGTTCAAGTTGGCACTGACCCTAAAACAACTTACTTTCACTTCCGATAATGCATAGCAAGAAATATTTTTATGGAATATAATGGAGAGGCTGGCAGTAGGTCGAGAATCTCACACAAGACTTAAAATGCAGCAGTTATCTGTCAGTCACATTCTGGAGCAGGTCATGCATAATAAACAGATGATATATTAGCTTGATGGAGGACACAG
>CABHPH010159891.1:0-24963 GCA_902168325.1 Peromyscus nudipes | reverse complement strand
AGACCATTTAGAAATTCGTCTACAACACTGAAAGAAAGAGATCTTGATAGATGAAGCCCAAACAGACGATCTAGACAAAATGGTGACTAAGAACCCTGGGCTTAGAAAAGAAAGTCTGATTCCCACCCATTACTGCCCCAATTGCAGGCCATCAGGCAAGACTCCTGCAGACAGGCCTGCCCACAACCACCACCCCCATTAGACTCTGTATTCTACAAATCCCACTCTGTCCCCCAATCCTCCCCATCCCCAAGACCCCAGCTCTTCCTTGAGACACAGACTCTGCCAGCTCTAATTGGACCAAGAAGGGAGTGACTGTTCTTTCAGCTGGTCACCCCAGTCTCTTGGCCTTAGGCCAAGGGACACAACCTATGCCCCCCTACTTCCACCCACTGCAGCCCCCGTTGCAGGGCAGCAGGCAAGACTCCTGCAGGCAAGCCTGCCCACCACCACCCTCCAATCTACAACTCCCACTCCTTACCCCAAACTCACCCATCCCCTGAGACCTCAGCAGCTCCCTGAGTCACAAACACTGCCAGTGCCAATTGGACTAAGAAAGCCTCCCTGAGACACAGATATCACTTGCACCAATGGGAAGAAGAGATGGGTAAACACCAGTGCAAGAATACATTTAACAACATAAAGAGCAATATGGCACCAATAGACCTAGTGCTTCAACAAAAGCAAGACCTGAACATCCCAATGTAGAAGAAGCAAAAGAAAACAACCTCAAACATGGCTCTATGAATATGAAAAGAGGCCTTTTAAAGAGGAAATGAAAAATTCCCTTAAAGAAATCAGGGGAAAAATAAACAAAAAAAATTGGAAGAAAGTAATAAATCCCTTAAAGAAAGCCAAGAAAAAGCTATCAAACAGGTGAAGGAAACAGTTCAAGACTTGAAAATTGAACTGGAGGTAATAACGTGGTGATGTATTGTGTCTTCCAATATATTGTGCACCCAAATAAAGTTTATCTGAGGATCAGAGGAAAAAGCCAGCCACTATATTAAACATAGAAGTCAGACAACGGTAGCACTTGCCTTTAATCCTATCACTCAGGAGACAGAGATCCGTCTGGATTCCTGTAAGTTCAAGGACACACTGAGAACAGAGCCAGGTATGGTGGCACATGCCTTAAATTCCAACACTAGTTAACCATAAAAGTCTTGAGGTCTGTACAGACAGACAGGAAGTGATGTAGGTGGGCAGAGAGAGATGGAAGGACCGAAAGGTATATAGGTATGGGTATACAAGAAGTAGATCTCTTTGGAGACTGAGGTATCGATGAGGTGAGGTTGTCTGGGGCTTGTCTTATTTCTCTGATCTCTCAGTTTTTCATCCCAATATCTGGCTCTGGGTTTTTATTAATAAGACCATTTAGCAACTCATCTTACACAATAAAGAAGACACAAACTGGGGAAATGCTAGAAATGGAATATCTGAGTAAATGAACAGGAACTACAGATGCAAGCGTAACCAACAGAATGCAAGAGATAGAAGAGATAATCTCTGACATTGAAGATACGATAGAGAAAATAGTTTTATCAATTAAAGAAAACATTAAAACCAACAAAGTCATAACACAAAATGTCCAGGAAATCTGAGACACCATGAAAAGACCAAACCTAAGAATAATAGGGATAGAAGAAGAAGAAGACTAATAGCTCAAATGCACAGAAAATATATTCAACAAAATTGTAGAGGAAAAGTTTCCCAACCTAAAGTAGGAAATACCTATGAAAATACAAGAAGCTTATAGAACACCAAATAGACTGGATCCAAAAAAAAGTCACCTCACCACATAATAATCAAACCACTAAAGATACAGAATGAAGAAAGTATATTAAGAGCTGCAAAGAAAAAAGACCAAGTAACATGTAAAGGCAGACCCATCAGAATAGCACCTCACTTCTCAATGGAGACTCTGAAAGCCAGAAAGCCTGAGACAAGACATTATGCAGACACTAAGAGACCACAGATGCCAGCCCAGACTACTATACCCAGCAAAACTTTCAATCACCATAGATGGAGTAAACAGATATTCCATGACAAAATCAGATTTAAACAATACCTAATAACAAATTCAGCCCTACAGAAATCACTAGAAGAAAAATTGAACCTAAGGAAGTAAGATGCACCCATGAAAACATAGGGAATAGATAATATTCCAACAAATCCCAAAGAAAGGAAACACATACACACTACCACCAAAAATAATAGGAATTAACAATCACTGGTCATTAATATCCCTTAATATCAATAGACTCAATTTGCCTATAAAAAGATAGAGACTAACAGAATGGATACAAAAACAGTATCTATTCTTCTACTGCATACAAGAAACACACCTCAACTTCAAAGACAGAGACTACCTCAGATAAAGGGTTGGGAAAAGACTTCCCAATCAAATGAACTTAAGAAGCAAGCTGATGTAGCTATCCTAATATCTAACAAAATAGACTTCAAACTAAAATTAATCAAAAAAGATTGAGAAGTCCATTACATATTCATCACAGGAAAAATCCATCAAGACAAAAATCTCAATTTTGAACATTTATGCCTCAATTACAAGGGCACCTACATTTGTAAAAGAAACATTAGTAAAGCTTAAATTGCACATCAAACCCCACACACGAATAGTGGGAGACTTTAACATCCCACTGTCACCAATGGACAGGTCTGCCAGGCAGAAACTTAACAGAGAAATAAGAAAACTAACAGCTGTTATGACTCAAATGGACTTAATAGACTTCTACAGACCATTTCAACCAAACACAAAAGAATATATCTTCTTCTCAGCAGCCCATGGAATCTTCTCTAAAACTGACCACATGCTTGTCACAAAGCAAATCTCAACAGATACAAAAGACATTAAAATAACCTCCTGTATTTTATCCGACTACCACGACTTGAAGTAAGAATTCAACAACACAAATTACAGAAGGCCTACAAACTCATGGTAACTGAATAATGCTCATCTGAATCACCAATAGGTCAAGGAAGAAATAAAAAGGAAATTAGAGACTTCCTAGAATTCAATGAATATGAATGTACAACATTCCCAGACTTATGGGATACTGTAAAAGGAGTACTAAGAGGAAAGTTAATAGCACTAAATGCCTACTTAAAGCAGTTGGAGAAATCTTACTAGCAACTTAACAGCACACCTGAAAGCTCTAGAACAAAAAGAAGCAAACTCACCCAGGAGGAATAGATGCCAGGAAATGATCAAATTGAGGGCTGAAATCAATAAAATAGAAACAGAGAACAATACAAAGAATCAATGAAACAAAGAGTTGGTTCTTTGAGAAAATCAACAAGATAGACAAACCCTTATCCAAACTAACCAAAAGGCAGAGAGAGGATATTCAAATTACCAAAATCAGAAACAAAAAGGGAGACATAATAACAGACAATGAGAAAATCCACAGAATCATTAGGTCATACTTCAAAAACCTGTACTCTACAAAATTGGAAAATCTAAAAAAAGATGGACAATTTTCTGGATGAGTACCACATACCCAAATTAAGTCAAGACCAGATAAACAATTTAAGTAGACCTCTAACCCCTACGAAAATAGAAGCAGTCATTAAAAGTCCCCCCCCCACAAACAAGCCCAGTGCCAGATGGTTTCAGTGAAGAATTCTACCAGAATTTCAATGAAGAGAATTTCAATGAAGAGCTAATACCAATACTCCTCAAATTGTTCCATACAATAGAAACAGAAGGAACATTGTCAAACTCTTTTTATGAGGCTATAGTTACCCTGATACCCAAACCACACAAAGATGCAACAAAGAAAGAGAATTACAGACCAGTTTCTCTCATGAATAACTGATGCAAAAATACTCAATAAAATACTGGTAAACCAAATCCAAGAACAAATCAAAAAACTTATCCACCATGATCAAGTAGGCTTCATCCCAGAGATGCAGGGATGGTTCAACATATGAAAATCTATCAATGTAATCCATCATATAAACAAACTGAAAGGAAAAAAGAAACCACATGATCATCTCATTAGATGCTAAAAAAGCCTTTGACAAAATCCAACACCCTTTCATGATAAAGGTCTTGGAGAGATCAGGAATACAAGGAACATACCTCAACATAATAAAGACAAACAAACAAACAAACAAAAAGCCAACATCAAATTAAATGAGGAGAAACTCAAACCAATCCCACTAAAATCACAAACTAGACAAGGTTGTCCGCTCTTCTTATATCTATTAAATATAGTGCTCAAAGCTCTAGCCAGAGTAACAAGACAACAAAAGGAGATCAAGGAGATACAAACTGGAAAGGAAGAAGTCAAACTTTTGCTATTTGTAGATGATATGATAGTATTCATAAGTGACCCCAAATATTGTACCAAGTAACTCCTACAACTGATAAACACCTTCAGTAATGTGGCAGGATACAAGATTAACTTAAAAAAATCAGTAGGCCACCTATATACAAATGATAAACAGGCTAAGAAAGAAATCAGAGAAACATCACCCTTTACAATAGCTACAAATAATATAAAATACCTTGGAGTAACTCTAACAAAGCAAGTGAAAGACCTGTATAACAAGAACTTTAAGTCCTTGAAGAAAGGAATTAAAGAAGATATCAGAAAATGGAAAGATTTCCAATGCTCATGGATAGGTAGAAACAACATAATAAAAATAGCAATGTTTCCAAAAGCAACCTACAGATTCAATGCAATCTCCATCAAAATCCCAATATAATTCTTCATAGACTTCAAAAGAAAAATACTCAACTTCATATGGAAAAACAAAAAACTCAGTATAGCTAAAACAATCCTGTACAATAAAGAAATTTCTGGAGGCATCACTACCACAGACTTCAAGTTCTACTATAGAGCTATAGTAATAAAAACAGCTTGGTATTGGCATAAAACCTGACATGTAAACCAAAGGAATCAAATTGAAGACCCTGATATTAATCGAAACACCTCTGAATACCTGATTTTTGACAAAGAAGTCACAATTGTACAGTGGAAAAAGAAAGCATCTTCAATAAATGGTGCTGGCATAACTAGATGCAGAAGACTGCAAATAGATTCGTATCTATCTCCATGCCCCAAACTCAACTCCAAGTGGATCAAAGACCTCAACATAAATCCAGCAACACTGAACCTGATAGAAGAGAAAATAGGGAGTAACTTTGAACACACTGGCACAGGAGACCACTTCCTAAATATAACACCAATAGCACAGACACTGAGAGAAACAATTAATAAATGGGATCTCCTAAAATTAAGAAGCTTCTGTGAGGCAAAGGACACAGTTGGTAAGAAAATGACAGCCTACAGAAAGGAAAAAGATCTTCACCAACCCCACATCTAACAGAGGGCTAATCTCCAAAATATATAAAGAACTCAAGAAACTAGACATCAAAATATCAAACAATCTAAATAAAAATCAGGCTACAGAGCTAAACTGAGAATTCTCAACAGAAGAATCTCAAATGACTGAAAGATACTAAAGGAATTTCTCAACATCCTTAGTCATTAGGGAAATTCAAATCAAAATGACTCTGAGATACCATCTTACACCTGTCAGAATGGCTAAGATCAAAAACACTGATAACAGCCTACATTGGAGAGGATGTGGAACAAGGGGAACACGCCTCCACTGTTGGTGGGAGTGCCAACTCATAGAGTATGACAATTACTCTCAAATAATTAAGAATCAATCTAGCCGGGCGGTGGTGGTGCACGCCTTTAATCCCAGCACTCGGGAGGCAGAGCCAGGTGGATCTCTGTGAGTTCGAGGCCAGCCTGGTCTACAGAGATCTAGGACAGCCTCCAAAGCTACACAGAGAAACCCTGTCTCAACCCCCCCCCCAAAAAAAAAGAATCAATCTACCTCAAGACCCAATGATACCACTCTTGGGCATATACCCAAGGAATGCTCAATCATACCACAAGGACATTTGGTCAACTATGTTTACAGCAGCAGTATTCTTAATAGTCAGAACCTGGAAACAACCTAGATGCCCCTCAACTGAAGAATGGATAAAGAAAATGAGGTACATATACACAATAGAGTATTACTCAGCTGAAAGAACCAATGGCATCAGGAAATTTGCAGGCAAATTGATGGAACTATAAAATATTATCCTGAGTGAGATAACCCAGAATCAGAAAGATAAACATGGTATGTACTCACTTATGAGTGGACACTAGATGCAAAGCAAAAGATAACAAGATTTCAACCCACAGCTCCAGAGAAGCTAGGAAACTAGGAGGAACCCAAGAGGGATGCATAGATCACCTTGGGAAGGGAAAATAGATGGGCTCTCCATGACTAAACTGGGGATGAGGGGGCTGTATAGTGGAGGGGAGGGAATGGGGACTGAGAACATGATGGAACAGGATGGTCAAGCTGGGGGAGGGACAAAGTGGGAGAGCAATGAAAGAGATATCTTGATAGAGGGAGACATTATGGGGTTAGGGAGAAACCTCGTGCTAGGGAAATTCCCAGAAATCCACAAGGACGACCACAGCTAAGACTCCTAGCAATAGTGGAGACGGTGCCTGAACTGGCCTACCCCGATAATCAGATTGGTGAATACCCTAACTGTCACCATAGAGACTTCATCCAGTAACTAACGAAGAGCTGCAGAGATCCACAGCCAAGCACCAGGTCGAGCTCCAGAAGTCCAGTCAAAGAGAGGGAAGAGGGATTATATGAGCAAGGGGGGTCAAGATTATGAGGGAAATCTACAGAGACAAGTGAAACAAACTCATAGGAAGTCACAAACTCTAGACCATTGGCTGTCCTGCATGGGACTGGACTCTGCATACAGGAGACAGTTGTGTAGCTTGGTCTGTTTGAGGGACCCCTAGCATGAGCTAGCTTTCAGGAGCCCATTATCTATGGTGGGATGCCTTGCTCAGCCTTGATTCATAGGGGAGAGTGTTGGTCTGCCCTCAACTGAACATACTAGGCTTTTCTGACTCCCCATGGGAGCTCTTACCCTTTTGGAGGAGGGGATAGGGAGTCATGAGGGAGCTGGGGGGAAGCAGGAGGAGGGATGAGAGGTTGGTATGCAAAATGAATTTCAAGAAAATCGTAAAAGAGAAAAGAAAAGGAAGTCTATGCCTTTCAAAGTGTCAGGTATCTGAAAACACTGTCTCTGCCTATACCCATTAGCATGCATGCTAGAATGCAGGAGGAACATAGTATTGTATTCTATAGCAACTTGAGAAACACTGCAGGACCCAAAGTCCAGCAAGTTTAATAAAACCCACATGTGTTGGGCTAAAACGTTCTAAATGTCCAGTGCTTTTTGAAATGCCGAACAGTTTTTAAAAAAGAATAAATAAATAAGATAAAAATAACTTGTATTCACCAAGAAATGAACACAGAGTATGATCCTGGGAGTCTGACATCAGAAGAATGGTAGAACCCATGAATCTGTGAACACGGTTGTTGAAAGACTATTTCCAGCAAGAGGAACATAGTTCTCTAACAAGAATGAAGCCAGCTCAGGAGAGTAAATGGGCACAGAAAGCGAGAGAGAGACCCTCACAGCAGTTTTCTCAGAGACGGAGAACATTTTGAAGATTCTTCTCTGATGATTAAAAGTCCACTGTATAATGAAGTAAGATGTGTTCTATGCAAGCCTCATATCAGACATACTGTAATTCTATTTCCAACCTCAGAAAATATTTCTCCTGTAAGAATTAAAACAAAAAAACAACCAACAATGTGTTAATTGCCCATTTTACCAAAGAGAATGTTAGAAACAAACTTCGGAGTAATAATGTCAAAAAAAAAATCTTCTTAAACATGTCCCTGTCATTGAATACAGCAATTTTCGCTTTCTTCCAGCTCATAGTTTTGCTACCCAGAACACTAGCGATAAAGACTTCCAATTTGGTAAAGTCAGAAGTTCAGCTTCTCCATTAAAAGACAGAGGAGCCAGGCAGTGGTGGCTCACGCACACCTTTAATCCCAGAACTGGGGAGGCAGAGGCAGGTGAATCTGTGAGTTCCAGGTCAGCCTGGGCTACAGAGGGAGTTCCACGACAGCTAGGGCACCATAGAGAAACCCTGTCTCAAAAAAACAAAACAAACAAACAAACAAACAAGATAGAGTAAGCAAGGCAGAGCCTTCACAGACCACACGCTGACGCAAACAGCAGGGGTTTGACACAGCATGTGACACTTCCTCAAGACAAAGTTCTGGAGCCTGGGGGAAAGCCATGAAGTCTGTGGTATCTACGTCTCAGGCTATTCCCGTCCTTACCCTACTCCTGCGTGTCACACAGGGAATTCCTCCCAGGAGAGGGCAGTCCGTGAAAGGCAGCACTAAGGCTGTTGGTCCCTTCAATCAGAAGAGAGTGGGGGGCGGGGGGGGGGTAAACCATAATCCTAACAGCATCGATTGTAAGACAGTAACTTATTGTTGACTAGAGAGGAATGACTAGACTTCCAAGGAGTCCAAACCCTGAAGCGGCACTAGAGGAAAACACTGGAGTGACGTACTAAATAAAAATTAACTAAACATTGACTTTTGTCACTTGGTAATACCATTTATGTGTTCTAAAGACTTCATATCTCATTTGCCCAAAACAATATAGCATGTATAATATGTAATACATACTATAAGCACTATAATTTAGGCAATATATAATGAGTAGAAATAAATTTAATCATTGCTTTTGTTACTGATAGCACCTGAGCTTTTCTCATATTTTTAATACCTTGATATATCATTACCTATGGAATATCATCTGTAATATATATTAATAATAATATATAATATATAATGTATACATTGTATTTATACTTCTACTCCTCTGGATGGATCACAGCTTATCCATTCATTCCTGCTAAAGAATATTGGGATTGCTGTCAGGTTTTAACAGTTATGAATAAACTGCAGTTAACTCAGGTAGGCAGGTATGTGTGGAGATACAAGTTTTCAAGTCTGGTAAGTTGGTAAAAGTATCACTGAGTTCATCGACTGGATCAAGTCTCATGAGCTTAGTTTGTAAGAAGATTGCCATGTGTCTCTATTGTTTATTATTATTCTCACCAGCAGTGGGAGAGTTTCTGTTGCTATGTGCTCTCATCAACATCTCATGCTGTCAGTGTTCTCTATCCAGGCATTCTAACAGGTGTATAAAGTTCGCTACCGGGGTTTTCATTTGCAGTGATGGAGGACATAAAACAACTCTTCCAATACTCTTCGCCATATTGGTGGGATTTTTTGTTTTGTTTTGTTTTGGTTTGGTTTTTTTTTGACTTTTGTGTTGATGTGTTTGGTAAGATCCCTCTAACTCCTCCAAGATTCCCATCACCCAAAACTCCCTCCCAACATCATTTCTACAATCCGCAAAGTCTAGTTATACCCTCTGTGCGTGGGATAAAATGCTCCATCTTCTAGAGCATAGACAACCTATCTGCAGCCACATCCCTGAGGAAAATGGGCTCTCCTCCCCCCAGGAGCTACCAATTGCTAATAGTTACTTGGTTATTAGTGGAGTGACTTCCTTCCCTCTCCATGATGGAGTGTCACTAGCTGATCTTACTCAGGCTTTCTGCCAGGAACCACGGCTGCTGTGGATGGAGTTCATAACACCTTTGTCATGCCCAGAAGACAATATTTCACAGCAATCTTGCCCAACCTCTGGCTCTAATATTCTTCCCACTCCCTCTTTCTTAGTGTTCCCTGAGCTTTATATTGTTGGGGTATATGATATATATGTCATATTTAGTGATAAGCAGTCCAAGATCACTCATTCTCTGCCCAGTGACCACTTGTGAGTCTTCACTAGCCAAGCCATTGCTGCATCAAGAATCATCTCTCTTGAGGGGTGAGAATTACGTTACTCTGTAGGTATAAAGAGAGGTATTTATAACGCAGTTTGATACCTTAACAAAATAATAGTAGTAGAGTCTATGAATGCAGCAGCCATTGGCTCTTGACCACCTTTGCAGTTCCAGGCATGAGTCTGCTCAAATAGAGCAGGCCTTATATCTAGTTAGAGAGCTGCTGGTTACCTGTGTTATATTCATGTATCAAATGGACATATGTTTATTTTCTTTAATAAAGGCTATTACTATATAGTCCTGCCTGGACTGGAACTAACTATGTAGAAGTAACTGGCCTTGAACTCACAGAAGGTCATCTTCCTCCATCTCCTGAATGCTGGCATTAAAGGCATGTGCCATGATACCCAGCCCTTATAAGTATATCTTGCCAAGCCAGCTGGTTATTATGGTGGCTTTGAGTGTTGACAGTTGGGTGGGACTGTTAATGGCTTCTGCCCACTCACCAACCTGCATAGCATTTTCCAGTTTCTTATAATTTTATGAGTCCTTTGTGTTTTGGAATAGCAAATAATTCTTTATCAGATGTGACTTTTGCAATATCTTTTTGTCTGTATACCCTGTGCAATATTGCCTTTAGGTTATTTTTGTAAATGTTTATTTCATAATCTCATTAACGCTGGCTTTAAAACATGAATAGAGAATAATGCTCTCTTTTTTTTCTTTTTTGTCTGTGGTGGGGAGAATTTAATATAATTTTCAGTGTTTCTGCCTTACGTATGCTGTAGACCCCATCAGTGAAGATGCCAGAATATAGAAGTTACTATGTTGAAAAAACTTGTTTACTATAAGTAGCATCATTCACCTTTAGCATTACAAAATCATCTTCCTCTCCCTAGGAACATATTTCTGCTCTTTAATAACTTCACGGGATAATAACTATTCCAGTTTTATCTTGATTATTGTTAATATGTCATGCATCATTCTCCTTCTTTCCATATTCTCTTTACTGTGTCATTATATCTAAAGTACATTTCTTAACAGGCAGTACTTAGCAGGGTCATGATTTTTATTCCAGCTAAATGTCTCTGACATTTAAATTTAGACAACTGAAAAATAATGTGCTTTTGAATGAATTGAGTTTCACCACAGACTTTGAGATGTACATTTGCTTCATGTTATTGCTTTATGCATTTTTTTTTTTTGGTTTTTCGAGACAGGGTTTCTCTGTGTAGCTTTGCGCCTTTCCTGGAACTCACTTGGTAGCCCAGGCTGGCCTCGAACTCACAGAGACCCACCTGGCTCTGCCTCCCAAGTACTGGGATTAAAGACGTGCGCCACCACTGCCCGGCGCATTTTTAAATTGAGTAATGATCATGATTTCACGTATTGCTTTACTGATTCTAAGTTTCTTTGTTGCTATGTTGTTTAATAGTAACCCTGGAACTTGTATATTACACCTTTAACTTAACATACGCAATCTTCAAAAAAGATTGTGTTCTACTGCCCAGAAAACGTGATAAGAAACATTCAAGACTATTTCTCTCCTTAATTTTCTTGCCATATTTACAATATATTTCATCTTCACTTATGTTATATCCCACTCATTGTCAAATTATTAGTCAGGTTTTAGAGAGATTTTAATAGGAACAAAATTCTTCCACATTGGCCCTCGTATTTCATACATTCATGGTTTTAGTCCTCTGTTCCTTTCTTCTACTATTTTTCTGAGTCTTCTTATGTTGGTTTCTTTTCCTTCCTAACCCTCGGAGTTTCTTTTCTCCTCCCCCCTCCACAACTCCACATTCTGCTTTCAGGTTGACTTTCTTTAGTCTCCACATATGATGGAGAATATGACGGTGTTGTCTTCTGTGCCTGTTCTGCTTAATGGAACATGGTCCCCTTCTGCTCCACGTGACTGCAGATGACAGGATTTCATTTGCCTTCGTGGCTGAGTAACAGTCTTCCCTGTATGAGCTTTTCTATACCTGGTATATTTCCCCCCCCCCTGCCCCTTCGGCTACTTTTTGTATTTTTCTCCTTTTTTAACTGGTTTTGAGCAAATTGACTTTTTTTTTCTTTGTGTTTCTTATATTGGGTTTCTATCAACTTTGTTGTTTGGGTTTATAGTTTAAGTCAAATTTGGAAAAATTTGCCACTATTTCTTCAAAGATTCTGTTGTGTTTTTCCTCTCTTCTTTGATGATTCCAACTGCTTGTAGACTAGTGAGTGACACAGCTATTCTATTTACAAAAAGATTTTTTTTCTATCTCATTTATATTATCTCTCTATTGTCATGCTTTTCAACTCAACAATTTTATGCTATGTATAGCTAATCTGCCATTCCCTCCAATGCATATTCATGTCTGCAATCATAGAATTCATGTCAACAATTGTGAATATAATCATCTTTATTGCTCTCAGGTATCACTGGACCGAATCTGATACAGAATGCTATTGAAAAAATAGTTTCACACATTTTATCTGTCTTCTTGAAATATTGCAGGATGAATCAGTTACCGCTAGTTTATCTTGTCCAGATATGGAAGCCATTTTATTGGGATTTAGTTATATAGTCTACTCTATATTATCTCTGTACTTGATGCATTTAATATAAAAATCCCTGTAACCTTCTTTCTTGCACTTTGGCCATTCTCCCTACTTCATATCCCATGATGTAAAGACTATATTACCCCTTTCACTTCACATTTCTGAGTATTAACTACAAATGAGTGCTTCACTCAAGCCTAGGTCCGCATTCCAGTATCACATAAGCTTGAAATCGTTCATCTTTTCCATGCTTTCAGAAACCACTTTAACTTCAGTCCAGGGGAGAGTCATTTTAATTGATTGGACATCACATTGGAATAGATACCCTATCTACATGCCAGGCGTATTCCAATACAGTTGTTATCACTTCGGGGCTACGTTTCATGGGACATGGGGAGTACACCTAGCATCCTGTTTGCATGGATACCTTTCCTTATCATGTAGAATAGATGCTCATTTTAAGCTATACATAGTTCGTGTGGGCCAGACCATGAGTAGATATGCGGTTTGACCTATCTCTACTTGGTCGCATTTTTAAAATAGAAGTATTAAGTTTGAAATCACTTTCAAATAACTGAAAAGCATAGGTTTGAGTTTTAAAAGTATTGATGCTTTCTGAATTCAGCCAGAAACATTAATTATCCTGAGTCAACTTATTTCTGTAAATATCATTTTAATATTTTAATTAGTATTTTTCTGCCCAATGTATTATTGCAAATATATACCATGTGTGGGTTTGTTTATCAAGCAGCAACTCAAACCTTGATATAATTGAGTGAATCAGAACTAGAAATTTTAAGAATGGAGAAAAAAAAAGAAAAGCAGGCACATCACACATTTGAAAAGTAGAAAATGTGTCCATAGAAAATACTGTTTTAAAAACCTGTAACTCTGCCCCCTCCCCTGGAAAAAGACTATTTTAGGAAAATTTGAAGAATGCTCTTTGCCTTTACATTAACCCACAGGCAACACAAAGAGTTTTGCTATCTTGAGAGCTGTTTGGTGAGAAATGATACCCCAGAAGTCGATAATCCAATTCAGTTCATTCAGACAAAACAACTTATAGCAAAAAATAAAATATATCAATATGTAAATATTTGTGTGTGAATTATTCTGAGCAGGCAAACACATAGCGGGTATATTTGAAACAGTATGGGAGGAAAGTAAATCATAATTGGACATCATTTTCTGCAAATCTCTTAACAGTGACACTAGGTTCCATGGAACCCAAATGCTCTACATACTTACATATTCTGGTACATCAGCCTGGGGGGCTACCTCCACTGCTGCTCTAGCATGTAATTTATTAATAGCAATATGAAGCAATATGCTCTTAATTTCCATCACAGTAGCTTCTCAGGACAGGACGATACTGTGAATAAGGAAGGATAACCGTTGCTGCCATTTGTATTCATCCATTTGGAAGCTATTCCCAAAATAGACCTACTGGTAGCAGTTACTGTGTGTGTGTGTTCATGTTTGGGAGGTTTATGCTTTGAGAAAGCCTTGCCCTATTGTAAATGACAGTCTGTGGGGCTCCTATCAACAGCCCTGAAGTTTGCATAAACCAGGTTGAAAGGGACTCTTCCGAAAATCTTGCAATTACTCAAGGCATACTTAATAACTGCCCTGGGGGGGGGGAGCCACATGGGCTGGCAGGAACGTTTATATGCACAAGGAATTTCAGAACCTGTTTATTCCTTGGAGGGACTTTTATTTTCTTCAGTTTCTGCTTTAAGCATGTCGTACTTTTCCCTACCATTTGAAGGCTGAGGCCTCCTCCGTTGAGATAACAACATGTCACTGAGTATACAAGTGACATCCTGAGTGCCACTCTTGAGTGAGGATGACCTGTGGAACTATTACATGAAGGGTGTTTTACAAATGTCGAAGGTGATTACCCGCCAGGATATCCAATAAAGGTAAACAGGAAGCATAAATCTCTTCTTTCCACAGGAAGGGCTTATTGTGCTCCCCTTCTATTTTCTGCAAACCCCATTTGCAGAGGGATCCCAGTGGGAGTGTGTCTCGCACTAATTTTTGAGCTTGTCAAACTATCAAGGAATGAAATCATTGTGTTGCTCAAATGCAAATCGAGCATGAATATGGAAAAGGCGTTTCTGTACATTAGGAGAGTGTGTTTCTGTACAACTTTAAAATAAATCCACAAGAAGGCATATTTCTTTCCAAACATTAAGAAACAACTCAGCTTAGTTGCAAAATACCTTCTCTTCCCAGGTTTCCAGGACAAGAAATAAAAATGCATCTCTTCTAGGCTCTGTGGCAACATTATTCAGGACTCATAGTGGGGAGAAAGCAGATTGGGTAAATTCCCAATGTAAATTGCAGTTGGAGGATGTTCCCATGAAGCCTAAAGGCAAGAATCATCTGCCTCTCCAGCTTTGCTTACTGCTGCCCCATTCTCTGCAAAATGCAACACCAATCTTACAAACCTACCTCTAGCTTCACTTCCCTGTGGTATACCAGTCATCTTTGCAGACTGAATCTCATGGTCATTCCACACACATACAATTCGTTTTACAGATTGAAAGAAGTTGCATAAATTTCATGTCAGATGCACTGGATGAACTGACAAGATCTGAAATCAGCAGATGGTTCAACAGTAGCATTGCCAGTTTACCCACAGATGGACTTCTTTAGGTGAAACGATCCCCTATAATAGCCGTTCTCGACCCCGTGTGTCGCAACCCCTTTGGAGGGTCAAATGATCCTTTCACAGTGGTTGCCAAAGACCATCTGCATATCACATATTTACATTACAATTCATAAAAGTAGCATAATTACAGTTGTTAAGTAGCAATGAAAATAATTTTATGGTTGAGGGTCACGATAACATGAGAAACTGTATTAAGGGGTTGCTGCATTAGGAAGATTGAGAATCACTGCCTTAAAAAAAAATACTGTGTTAAGATCATGATGGGGGGAAAACCACAATGTCAGCTGACTCAAGCTAATGGGAGCTCATGGACGCTGGACTGACAGCTGGGGAACCTGCATGGGACCAAACTAAGCCCTCTGAATGTGGGTGACAGTTGTGTGTCTTGGTCTGTTTGTGGGGCCCCTGGAAGTGGGACTAGGACTCATCGCAGGTACATGAACTGGCTTTTTGGAGCACATTCCCTGTGATGGGATCCCTTGCTCAGCCTTGATGCAGGGAGGAGGGGCTTGGACCTGCCCTAATGTGGTATGCCAGTCTGTGTTGACTCCCCAAGGGAGGCCTTGACCCCCTATGAGGAGTGGATGGGGGTAGGGTGGGAGAGGAGGTAGGCAGGAGCAGGAGAAGGGGAGGGAGAGGAAACTGTGGTTGCTATGTAAAATGAAAAAAAGTTAAATAAAAAACTTAAATAAAATAAAAATTAAAAATACTGCATTAAAACCTGTACACCAAGGGCTCTACCAGAAATAGTATCACTATACCTTAAAGCTCTTATACATACTGAACAATCCATACAAAACCAATCTCTTAGCATCCCTATAATTTTATCTACTTCCAAATATACACCTAAAGGTAAGGTCATCCAGTGACCTTACAATACACAATCCATGTGTGTTTTGGTATTCACCTCAGGATAAGGCATCCCTTGAAATGCTTAAAATTAAGTATTGACTTTAATCTCTCAAAATTCAAATGAAATCAACTTTGATTTTCTCAGTGTTTGTCTAGTAGTGACTAAATTAAGTAAACCACACATATTCATGACAGTCTGGCTCTTGGTTAGTTCCCAAGTATGTCTGTACACAGCTCTTTATTCTGAACTTACAAGGAGATAAAGCAACACATGCTGCTAACCCCAGAGCTTCTAAATCATAAGACCATGATCTCCTCTTAGAGTATACCTATCCTGTGTTTGAACCTCAGAACGTAGCGTGAGGTGCTCTGACATTCTGTGCCCATCTCCTGTATTATCAGATGTCATGTGCATATGTAATGCAAACAAACCCTTGCTTGAATTGAACAGCACCCTTCTTGGGTAACCTAAGTCATGGATACATTCTGGTTTGTTCCCCAAGATTAACTAAACTCATGCAAGTTTAGCCAGAACTACTCTGATATGTGTTGTCAAGCCAAAAAGTTCAAGGGTTTGCCTAAGATAAAAAAGGATGCCAGAGAGTGAGACAGCAAATGAATATGCCAGGGCCACCGAAACACATTCCATTCAGTAGGAAAGCATGGAAGCCCTCATCCCTGTAACTAGACTGTAACTAGCTCAAGAGAAAGAGATTAAAGAGAAAAATTGAAAAACCACTTGAATATAGTCTTCCTTAATGAATATCAGCACAGTGAATAATGTGTGTATATATATATATATTCATGATTCTCTATGAATATGAGTGATCAACATTCTCAAATAAAAATAGGAAGTACCTTAAAAACAGAGTAAGAAAAGATGATTACATTGATAAAACATAAGCAGCTACCAAGGAAGGAGTCAGATTTACTAGATAGAGCATACAAAAAAGCAAACAGATTTTCTGAATTTGAGATACACACACACACACACACACACACACACACACACACACACCAGAATTATGAGGCATAATGTGAAAAACAATAAAAATATGTTTAAAATTACAATATGAGTAGTTACCAAAATCTATAAAATTACTGTTAAATTTGTGAATTTGATGGTGAGATCCAAGAGTGGAAAAAATAATGGAAAATATAGGAAAATGAATGAACACAGAAGACAGTGCATTAGACACTGTTTATAGTACTACAAAGAATTAGAACAAAATAAACATGCAGAAATAGATAGCCATTTGAATGGGAAAGCATTTGCTTAGGAAAATCAAGGCCCTAGGTTCACCCATAATACTGCAGCAATAATTAATAATAATAATAATAATGATGATGATGACGACGGTGATGAGGATGATGATGTGATCATGATTAAAAACAGAACCTCATTATAGAAGACGCCCAAAAAATTGAACTCTATTTTTAAAATCTACATATGTATGCTACAGGAAAAGTAATGAAAATATTATAAAGTTTATGGGAGTAATCAAGTGTCTCAGTAAGCATTATTATTTCATACCAAATTATGAAATCTTAGAGGATGAATTTCTGGTGGTAGAAATGAGACAATTGGAAATTTTTAAACATCTGTGGATATCTGTCTCCACATCTCCTCAACTTCTCTTGATAGGAGATACAATCTTCCTTCCCCTCTAATTTCTAAGTTTTTTTTTCTCTAATTAGTCAAAGAGAAGTTCATACTTGCCTAGTAGACTGAAAGCCAGAGGGACATCCAAGACATGAGTCATTACTGGTTTTCTATTCCTGTACAATCAATTACTACAAATATAAAGGCTTGAGGAAATGTGTTTTCCTTTCTGCATGACATGAAATGCAGGTAGAGATTCCCTGGACCTCTGTCTAGTGTCTAATCAGACAGAATCCAGCACTGGCCGATAATACAGACACTTGGCTCAAAAAGATCCCCCTCCAAACTGTCAATTGTCAGAAGCATTTACCTCCTTGAAGCTACAAGCCTGGAACTTCTCCTTTCTTCTTGTCATCCAGAGATGATGCCCTCATTTCTAAGGACACTCTCATAGTTCCTCATCCTGCGACTCTCTCTATGGACAATTTACATTCTATCTATCTGCTTCTTTAAGACTAGCAGAGGAAACTCTCCTTAAAGACTACCAGAATGAAATCCCATTAAACAAAACACAATCACGTTGGAGCAGATGGAATTTCATTGCTTTCTTCAAGGTCTATTGGTTAGAATAAGTCATAGGTCCTGCTTGTATTTAAAAAAGAGTATTACACAATAGCATGACTCATTGTGGCTTACCTACTCTTGTCATTCATATGGGGTCTGGACCTCCTTTGCGATTAGGACCTCATCCATCAGACTTCCAGGTGAATTCAAATTTGGTCAGGGCATTAACTTAAAAAGGTAACTATCATCCAGGAAAGTACAAACTGGCAAGCTAAATTTTATGCACCTGTGGAGTACTTTAACTATTGGAGAAAAACTATAAACCAAACAACATATGCCCCATGTAGCAGAATTACCGAAACAGATGGTCAAGGGATATAAAATAAGCACAATAAACATTATTGAATATAGGAGGGAGTATATTAATAATATGAAGCAGGAGTAAGAAGTCATTTTAAAATAATTGGAATATTAAATATGCAGAGTACAGTAGATGAATTTTTTGTTTTCTAAATAGGAGTCCAATTGAAGAGTTGGATGAGTAAGAAAATGATCACATTGAAAAATATTCGAAGAATACACAGAAAATGGACAGAGACACAAAATGTATGAGACACCTGGGGGATGCAGAGGATAGTAGCAGTGTCAATTTCTGTAAGTTTAAGATGAAAACGAATACAGAAAAAGAGGTGTGTTTGCACAAGAATAGAGGGAAATTCCCCATAGTTTAAAAACTGTGTGAGACCTCAGTCTTGAAGGGCCCAGAAAGTATCCAGTAGCTTAGGTAAGAAAAGATCATCTTGGTTCATCCAAAGCACCAAACATCCCAACACATTTGCACGCACGCGCGCGCACACACACACACACACACACACACACACACACACACACACAAATTGCAGGCAGTGTGTGGTGAGATTGGCTTCCAGGGTTCCTTATGAAACTAAATCACCATTGAAAATAGAAGGTAAGATGCTGAGGGAGCTTCCTAGCAGACAAGGCCATGGGTTCAATTGACAGAATGCAACCATAAAAGAAAAAAAAATCAGGGAGAATAAAAGCACTTTCAGGCATGTTTATGGAAGGGTAGACATGTGAAAATCCACTTGGGAAAATGCACTTGGGAGAGCAATGTGTATAAGAAGAAAATACAAGCTGGGTGGTGGTAGTTCATGCCTTTAATCCCAGCGCTCAGGAGGCAAAGGCAGGTGGATCTCTGTGAGTCTGAGACCAGCCTGGGCTACAGAGAGAGTTCCAGGAAAGGTGCAAAGTGACACAGAGAAACCCTGTATCGAAAAACCAAAAAAAGAAAGAAAGAAAGAAAGAAAGAAAGAAAGAAAGAAAGAAAAAGAAAATACAGCTATATGAGAAGTAAGGATGGTTTGGTACTATATGATAGATTAGAGCTGCCTCTGGACATTAGCAAAGAAGGTAACGTGAAACATACTATGTGTGCAGTATGCTCACGACCAAAGTTATTAGAAATTGAAAGAGAGAAGGCTGGAGGGATGACTCAGCCCAAGCAAGGGCTTGTCGTATTGGGTAGCTAATCTTGCTTATTCACTTTACTACATTAGGAATCAACGAAAACCCAAGCAAATGGGCACAAGACCCACCTTGCATCTGGACCACACATTCCCATGGCAGCCCACATGAAACAGCAGGGAAGAAGGAAGTTTTGCTTTTCACCTGCTTGCCGTCACTCTCACTGACAAGTTCATCTGTCCTGTTGCTCAGACCTTATTTCACTAACATTAGAACCTACTTCATGAAGATTCCAACGTAGACTGAAGGCCAGCTGAAATATCCAGGCTCCTAGACTACACAACTACGTGATTCTTGGACTTTCCTTTGAGAGACAAGCCATTATTGGATTAGCCAGACCACAGCCTGTAAGCCACTCTTATAAATATCGTGTGTGTGTGTGTGTGTGTGTGTGTGTGTGTGTGTGTGTGTGTATACACATAAGACTTGGAGAAAGGCTTAGACATTAAGACCATCTGCTGCTCTTGCAGAGTAACTGGGTTCAGTTTCTAGCACCCACATTAGGTGGCTCACAATTGTCTTTAACTCCATTTCCAAGGGGTTCTGCACCCTCTTCTGGCCCGGCAGGCACTTGTATGTGCATCTCGCACATACAGACTAGCAGGCACATGCACGTACATACAAATTTTAAAAATTTGTGAGCTGGGCGGTGGTGGCACATGCCTTTAATCCCAGAACGCAGAGGCAGAGCCAGGCAGATCTCGGTGAGTTTGAGACCAGTCTAGGCTACAGAGTGAGTTCCAGGAAAGGCACCAAAGCTACACAGAGAAAACCTATCTTGAAAACCAAAACCAAAAAAAAAAATTCATAAGTGATCAAAAAGAATTGTTGTACTAATAAAAAGTGCAATATAATGAGAAAATAAAACTATCGTTAAGTGACCATAAACCTTACATAATATACTCACAAAATATATAATGCCAAATTAAGCTGATACACATACATATTGTCAGTTGTTCCTAGAGCAGTGTCATGTTCCTTTCAAGAATATATAGACCCCCAAAGTATAGTAAGTAGAAATTGTAAATCACAGGCAATAGTGTAGATGAATCTAATTAATCTTCAGGGGTAAACTGAGACGTTTGCAGCCAAGAAACCAAAGAACATATATTCTTATTGATCACACATAAAACATTTATAAAATTGACTAAAGGAAACTACAATAAGTTATTTTTAAAAATAATTAAGTGAAGGGATGGAAGGAAATAAAACATGTCCACCTAGGGATAGAAGATGAAAGATTTTATAAATATATATGTATATATATATATGTGTTAATATATATATTAGAAACCCTGTGATCTAAATGCAAAAAACAAAAATAGAAAATAGAAAGTAATTACAAAGAGCTTTAAAGTTCTTGTGGATTTGGAAATGAAATATGTTAGTAAGCTGACCTCTATTTACAAAAATCAGCATACAAAAAGAGAATGCTTAATCAAAATTTGCAGGAAGCAAATTTAATTGTGGCTCTCAGGAAGGCTGTTTTTGAAAATAAGGGAAGATTAAAATCTAGGTAACAGAAACAAGAGCATCACAAGAAAAACAAAAGGAAGAGGGGATAAAAGGAAAGGACAGGTTTGCACAGCACAGTGACCTCAGAAACACAACAAAGCTAAGAAAGACAGCAAATTATACCCCAATCCGATTTTGGAAGACATTATTAATGGTTAATTATAATATGATAATTCAAGAAAAAAAGTGGAGAATTTAAAATTTAAAAATGTGTTCAGAAGGACAAAGCCACAAAAGTCAAAATAGCTTGAAAATAATTGCAATAAATTAATGAGGCAGTTAAAAATTAAAAAGCCTAGTTGGAATAAACGTCTACAGTAAACGGTAAAATGAAGGGGAAACAGAAACTGAAAGCTATTAGAAAAACAAATTATAAATGACGCATGCTGTTGGAATAAACCTTGAACAAACTCTGCCAGGCCTTGACCAAGGCCCTATGTTGAGACTCCAGCCCCTTCCTGCCTCAGTCTCCCACTATCTCCCACATTCTGATAGCCAGGGACATGCAGTTTCTAAAGGCCTTGTCTGAGAAAGCAACCCCAGCAGGGAGACCTTCCCATTCCCCAAAGCCCCTGTACAAACTCCGAGTGTCCCCTTCCCTCTTCAGCACACATCCTTTTCTGCTGTGTCTGCCCCTGGCTGAAAGAAACAGTCCCATCTGCTGAGGTCAGACTGGTCCCTTCTGGCCTCCTGACTCCTTAAGCTGCCTCAGAATTCTATCTAACATTGCCTGGAACCCCAGAATCTCAAAACGTGGAGGAGGAGTTCAAGCTCAGCCCAGAGCACAAAGTGAGACAGACCTTGTCAAAAAATAAAAATAGGAAAAAAAAAAATCTTCTGTCCTTACTTAGAGCTTCGGATTTTTATAGGTGAACTCTATCCAACATCTATGAGAAAGTTAATTCATGTTTGTACAAATTGTTTTAAAAAAATAACAAGAAAATCACTAAAACTAAGCAATAAACAGAATGGGATTCTATGAGTTGAAGGTTCCCGAGTTGAATTTTTGAGACTCTCACCAAGCTCATGTAATATTTATACAGAAATAAGTTATAAACAACTATTATTATTTCGTCAGTGAAAACATAAGGGTAGATGCCAGGGAAATGGCTCAGTAAGTAAAGTGTTTGCCATTCAAGGATGAGAACTTGAGTCCAGGTGTTCAGTGGCCATGTAAAGAGCTAGATGTAGTAGCAGTTCCTGTAATCTTAAGGGTTGAGACAGCTGGCTGTCTGGAGCTCACTTACTAGTCCATCTAGCCAAGTGACTGGGTACTCTCATGTGCTCAAACATGTATACCCAATGACTCTCTCTCTCTCTCTCTCTCTCTCTCTCTCTCTCTCTCTCTCACACACACACACACACACACACACACACACACACACACACACGTGCATGCATATCGACACTTAAATTAGAAGAGCAGTTGTGGTAAGACAAAATCAGGAGAAAAATCACCTGAAGTAACTTGCACCATATAGGAACATGAAGGTCAAAATGAGGGACAAAATGAATCTAATACAGTGGAATGCATATTGAAAAAATATTGTGATACTCAGGTGTGGGAGACAGATTAACAGTATACTAAAGTCATCTACAATGTGCAGGTGTAAAGGATACGGCTGGGGAACATTTGAGAAGGTTCTGACACTACAGTACATCTTTGCCACATTAAAAACCAAAATTCTACCCCATGAATAAAGGCATCATGTTTCTAGCCTTATGGCAATATCTAGAATAGAAATGTTTAGCACACCAATAGAAATTGGTACAAAAATATTAACCAACATTAGAAAGAATAGGAGTAAATGAATTAGAAGTTTAAAAAGAAACTCTCAATCTTGCCACCAAGCCAAAAAATGCAAAATAAAATAATGAATAACTATCACATGCTGGAAAGATGTATAAACTATTGTCCTTATGTGTGGAAACACAATACCCCAAAGTGATCTCTTTTGTCACCAGCAACAGAATCAAGAGAGGATTCAGTCTGGTCCTGACAGGATGTACAGCAGCAGAAATGCTGTAGTGTGTACCTTAAAAAATCAAATAATTTGCCTTGACATGCAGGGTGTGTTCAGTTGCAAAAGAGATGCAAAAGAGAAAGATGTAAAACCCAAACCTACAAAGGAGATGGCAGGGCAACCCTACCTATTTCATATTACTGTCCAAGAAGCCCTGCTGGTATACTGAAGTCCTTGCTGTCCAGCGATGCCCTAGGATTAAGAAATTTTATTCACTTGTGTTTTATTTTCTAAGGGGAGGGTTAACCTAGATTAGATATTCTCACTTCCTAAGCTCTAAATACCAGGTTCAAGATAATCCACATTTATCATGCAACAGGGTATATCCAATCAGCATAAGTAAACTCTTACCACAAATTAATTTCTGATTAAACACTTTAGCAATTAGAATATGTTACCAATTATCAATTATTTAAGTGCTAACATCACAGCACTTAGCCAAGTCTGGTTTTTATAAGGACTTCAGCTAATCCTTCCACTGAGCAATTTTGCCACTCAGTAACAATAAGCCAGCTTCCTCCCAATATGTTCAGCCTTGCCTGCCCTCATGGAATTGCCCATTCTCTTTGTTACATATTCATTCATGGGCTTTTTGATTAGTACTATAAAAAAGCAGGGAGTCTAATTGTATTCTAAATTTCAGATAAAGGACAGTACGTGCAAATATGCCCCATATTTTATATGTGGCATACAACATCTAAAATCTCTACTTGTAATTATAAGCTATCTTTCCCTTGAACTTCACAGATGAAAATATTTAGGAATATTTTTTGATTTTTACCCAATTTTGTGGAACTAGAGCCTACTTTGTGGTAATTTTCATAACCCATAGAGACTCAAATCTGCTGTCAGGACAAAGGGAGAATCCAACAAACTAAGAACCATCTCCAATCTACAAAGGAGAGGAGAAAAGAGAGTATTCAAATTTTGGTTGGACTTGTTTTGGTTGTTTAACTGAAACAGGGTCTCACACTGTAGCCCAGGCCAGTTTGGAACCCACTGTGTAGCCGACCCTGGTCTCTGACTCTTAGAAATCCTCCTGCATTGGCTCCCTTAGTTCTAGAATTCCAGGTGTCCTAGTTTGCTTTCTGTTGCTAATATAAAACACTTCTGAATAAAGTAAGTTAGGGAAGATAGTATTTATTAAGCTCAAACTTCTAGATCACAATTTATCATCAATGAACGCAAAGGCAGGAACTCCAGACAGAAGCTGATTGAGAAACCACAGAGGAACTCCTAGCTTGCTACCAGGCTCCCATTCAACTACTTTCCTTATATAATCTAGGTCTACCTGTTTAGTGATGTCTTCTCCCACAGTGACCTGAACCCTCCTGCATCAATTCCAAAAAAAAAAAGTGTTCATAGACATACCTATGGGCTAATATGATGGAGGAAATTATTTAACTGAGGTTTCCTCTTCTAAGGTGTGTCAAGTTGACAAAGACTAGTCATCATGTCAGGTTTGACGTGTATTTCAGGTTTGACAGTGTAATTCAAAATCACACTTAGTACGACATGGCTTACAAGTAGAGCTATCCCCAGAATCCAGAGCACTCTGGTTCCAAAGCCATTCCCTTTCCATTTGGCCTCAATGAAATGGATGAGTAGACAATTTTGTTGCGCTGTGAGGCCATCACTGATGAGGAACATGGTCTCCATCAGCACTAGGTAATGACCATGGGGTCCCTAGCTGCTCTGAATGATGGCAATACTCTGACTTCAGCAAGCTGTGTGGGAGCTCAGTCAGCTGTCCCAGGGAATCCACAACTGAAATGCCATTGTAGACCGGGAATGCATGGAGAACCCACAGCAGTGACCTGGAGCCCTGTTAGTTAACTT